>JANIHZ010000001.1:37160127-37171865 GCA_027478365.1 Erythroxylum rufum
AAAAAATGATGACGCAATATTAGTTACCCTATGATTCGTTTGTTATGAGTTGGGTTCCGGAAACGGGTCCCAACACCAAGCACATATGTCATAACCTGGTTACTTTAACACCTTCTTATCATTAGAAGCTACTACTGCTGTTGTTGTTCCAATAATAGTAGTATCTAGATAATGGTACAATCTATTATTTTTTCCTACTCCTTTTAATACCACAAGTACACCAGAGATGGTCTTCATCACTCCATATTTTACTACCACCTCAAGACCTTTTTCTTCTAAGACCCCTACAGAAATGAGATTCTTTGATAGACTCGGCATATAACAAACATTTGTCAATATTCTGATTGATCCATCTTGATTTTTCAAACGATAGGACAAATCCTATGTGTGGTAAAAGGGAATTCATTTGTTGTGTAAACAACTCCATCTTCTAGTTATCTAAAATCATAGAACCAATCCTGATTGGGACATATAGGATCACTGCATCCTGAATTAAGCAGCCATACACTAGAAGAGCTAGTTGATGGCGTAACAACAAGTGAAAAATCTGAGTCTTCATCATTATACTCAACTATATTTGAATCTGCTACAGCCTTTCTTTTATCAGGTTTGCTTTTATTTTTAAGCTTACGACAATCCTTCTTCTAGTGCACTTTTTTTTTCTAACAAAAGGCCCATTCCTCTTTGCTTAATTTGGGCCTTGACTTTGATCCCTTTCTTTCCTTTAATCTGGCTCTGCGAACTGCCTTTGATCACCAAAGCTTCTAATGTTCCACTTGTACCCTTTTCCTTTGTCTTCCTTCTCAATTTATGATTGTACAAAGCAGTTGTAACTTCACTAAGAGACACAATAACCTTCCCATAAAGTAGAGTAGTTTTAAAAAATTTAAACTCTTCAGGAAGGGATCCCAGCAACATCAAACTCATATCTACATCTTCAAATGTCACATCCAAATTCATTAAATTAGTAACTAACTGATTAAAACTGGTGATGTGATCATTTATATTGGCACCTGAAACATAAGAGAAATGAAACAGTCTCTTTTTCATAAGGAGTTTATTCTGACTGCTTTTCTTCAAGAATTTTTGTTCCAATGTGTTCCACAATTTATATGCAAAAGTTTCTTTTAAGAAAACATACTTTTGCTTTCTAGAAAGACACGATCGAATTGTACTATACGCCAAAAGATTTATAATCATCAAATCTTTCTCCTCAACATCATCTAGTTTCTTTTCTTCAATGGCAATGTTAAGACCTTGCTGAAAAGAGTATCTTGAATCTCACTTTTTCACATGCCGAAATGATCTGTACCATCAAAAATCTCCACTGCAAATCATGCATTTGATACTGTAGTTCTCACCAGAATGGACAAGGAAGAAGCAATCGACGTGGATGGTGTGGAATTTTTTTTGTCTTCTGTCATCTCTACTACAATTTCTAATAGTTGTTGATGTGAAATGCCAAAAGCCTAAGGAAATCTTTTTTGATTGGAAAATCAAACTACACTGTAACCACAAAGCATACTAAGAAGAAACCTTAGCTCTGATACCAATTATTGTGAAAACTCAAGCTAATTTCCACCAATAATAACAAATTCACCTTGAGCACTATTGCATCAGTGAATAGAGTAAGAACAGTTGTACTGTAAAACCACACAAGGTTAATTCCTAGGAAAGACTAGAGAGGTCATAGACGGTCCCACTTAAAACTCAATCTCTTTAGACATAATTTTTCTAGACATGTAATTTAATAACACAATAATTCACTACAATTATACCTGATAATAGCTATTAAATAGACAAATAAAGAACACTAGAATTTAACAAGGTTTGACCAATTATGCTTATTTTCTCGGATACTACTAAATTAATATTTCACTATTTTAAGAAATAATATAACTGAAATATTACAAAGAGAGAGAATTTTTGTCTTAAGGAAAGATAGGCAAATCTGGGAAGTTAAGCAAAGGTAAAGGAGCCCTCCTTTTATAACTTAAGGAGGCTCTCCATTTATATGTTTCTCCAATATGAGATTTATACATATGCCACAAAGTCAACACTCAAACTCTAACTAGAAATGCTTAGACCAATGACTTTAAACAATGGTGAACCCTCTCTCAATAAAGCATTAGCTTTGCTTATTATCAAACGTACTTGAATGAGATATTGAGAAAAGCATATGAAGGTGTCAATGCATCTTTTTCATGTATTTGATGACAAGTGAAAATACAAATGACAAAACATCGTATGTTTAACCTTCTGTTAATCTATTATGTGAAATTTGAGACTTTGGTTGTACGTATATATAAGAGAATTTGGTGCTATTCTATTATAATTACGATCCATCACTATTATTGCGTACAAATATATTCCGAATAAACCTTATATTCCGAATAAACCTTATATTCCTATAGCCTTAATGTAATATTTCTTTTTTTATTAAAAAAGATCCATCATAATGAATACTTTAGAATCATTGTTCCTTAATTAGGTTATTCCTTTTCTATCCATCTTATCAATGAAGTTATGTATATAGTTATTATGAAGGATTCAACGATATTCAATAATATATAAGGCTTGCTCAAAATATACATCAATAAAACAAATTACTTATTTAAAATTTAGGAAAGTTTCTAGCTTTTAGGTGGTGTGAAATAAAAATAATCACATAAGATACTTAGAGCAGCAAGAAATCATCGATTCATATGTAAAATTGGGTATCGATAAATAAATATTTAGAACATAGGAGAGCAACCATAAAAGTATTTAAATTTGAATTAATAATATGTAGCTTATCATAACTATATCAATTAAAAAATATAAATAAACTAAGCTATTTTTTTTTAAATTGCATTCTTTGCCTTTCTATCATCCTATTTTTGTTTAAACTTAATTAATATCCAATTTGGAACTGGCATTAACAAAGTTTTCTATTTCATAATATTTCTTTAATCTTCCATCTTCTACATTATAGATATGACTACCACAATAAATACTTATGTTATAAAGAAGGTAATATAGCATATCCAATATATACAAACTTAAATAGTCTTTATTGAAGGTTTTGATTATAAATATTTACATTTTGATTGTTATATATAACTATCAAATACAAATAAAAACATTATTGTAATATTAAAACATCTCATCAATAACTATTAAAACTTTTATATAACTACTGTATCATTTGTAAACTACAAAAATGAGCAGTAAAAATCAGAAAAGCATACACAACCAACTTCAAGTGACAGTGAATCCTCAGCTCTAATTAGAAATTCTTATACCCTTGACTTTAAGGCAGGTTAACCCTCTCCCAGTGAAGCTTCAACTATACCTTATAGACAAACTTCCTTGGACAAGAAGACACCAAGCAAAGTATATGAAGGTGTAAATGCATCTTTTTCATATAATCAATGAGAAATCAAAATATGAATGATAATTATCATCATTATTGCATATGAGAATACCTTCATATGTTTAATGATCTTGATAGCATAGTATTATGTGAAATTTGAGACTTTAGCTTTATGTATATATAATATGGAAATTATATCCTTCTAAAAGTCTCCTAATTATCTTTATCTCCTACATATTTTTTATGTTTAAATTGTAGATAATTTGTGACATTCTTATCCCACTTTGTCTCTATCTCTTACATATTTGATCTGTTTAACTTATAGATAATATGTAGATGTTTGTAAATATAATCCCAGTAGCTCTCTATCTATATAATTTCAACAAATTAGTATATTCTTGATGTACTTCTACAGTATTTAATGCAATCATTGTACCTAATATATTGGTAGAGTAAGCTTAAGTCATTTCATGGTATCAGAGCTATAAAGTCTCTTCACTAAGCAAACTTTTTTTATTGTTCCTTTTTCCTTTAGCTCTTCTGTTCCTCTTTTTTTTCTCTTTCTTATCATACAAATCATGATAACATCAATTATAACCACTTCAATTGTCCCTATTTTCCCCCATTGAAAACCAACCAATTGTTTTTCCCAGCGTTTCACAACAGTTTCCATTGATACTAAGTTCCATAAGTTATTTGTTGTGGAAAATGCAACTCATTCCAATGCTACATGTTTAATACCTAGTAGGACACGTTGATGATTATGTCCATCCTCCACCTCTGGAAATGAATGGTAAACTCAATGAAAAGTTTTACTGTTTGCTTTGTAATGATCAACTTATGTTGATTTGGATTGTAAGTTTTGTATCTTAACAATTACTACAATAGATTATTGGGTTTAACACTGTGTATGCCTGGAAAAGGCTTACAGCAGCCTATGCATCTAGATCACAAGCTCAAATTTGATAGCTTAAACAATAACTAATTAGCTTGCAAAGAGGGAATGACTCAATCACTGCCTATATATAGCGTGCCAAGCTTATGGCAGATCAACTAGCAGTTCTTGGAAGTCCTTTGGTAGAGGATGATCTAGTAAATTACATAATGGATGGGTTTAGAGTGGCTTATTGTCCTTTTGTTTAGGCTATTAAAGCACGATTACAATATGTGTCACTTGATGCTATAAGCTCTTAATTAGAAAAAAGATGCAACTTTAAAAAGAAGCATTTTTTTTTACTCTCTTAGTGTGAGTGAATTTTTGAGCAAAGAAGAATTCTCAAGCAAAAGGGAGGCAAAGATATGGTAAAGATGTAGGAATTGACTAGTTAGAGTAACTCAATGTTGCTAAACTATCAATTGACCTATGAATTCTCAATTTCAGAACCAATCATGCAACATTTCATGTGATAAGCAAATTGTGGACTTATCTACAATCATTTGCCATAATTGTAAGGGCATAAGGCATTAATCACATCAATTTCCAACTGAGAAAGGTTTACTTCAAACAAAGCCAATGTCTCAAGTGGCATCCTTTATCTTCAACATAAACCAACAATTGGACACTTGATTCTGGAGTTACACACCATTTCACAACAAAATTAAACAACCTCGCCATTCATTTAGAATATGACGATCTTGAGGAAGTAATTATTAGTGACAATAACACCTTACCCATCTCTCATATAAGAAGTACTACTACATATTTCAATAATTATCCTCTTAATTTATCTCAAATATTGAATGTTTCAAAGGCCCATCAAAATTTATTATTTGTTTATGCTTTGACTAAGCATAATTCAGCCTCTACTGAATTTTTTAACAATTGTTTTCTTGTTAAAGATTTGATAACATGGTGAGTAATTTATTATGGAGACAGTAAAAATAGCATTTATACTTTGCCACTGTCAGTTCCTTCATCACCAAGAGTTTTCAAGCCTTAGTAGACCTTTCTACTTGGCATCAACGTCTAGGTCATGCTAGTATTAAAATAGTGCATCAAATTCTTAGGAATAATAATTTATCTTTCTCTAATTATTTTAGATCAATTTTTCATGGATATACTGTTAGTAAGATTTATAAATTACCTTTTTCTTTATATACTCATAAGTCAAATGCTTCACTAGAATTGATTTGTAGTGATTTATGAGGAACTTCCCTACAAGAATCAGTTGGTGGAAAAAAATACTATGTTTTGTTCCATAATCATTTTAGTAAATATTCTTGGATTTACTAAATTCACTACAAGTTAGAACTCACAAGTATTTTCATTAAATTTCAATATTTTAATGAACGATTTTTTAATCAAAGGATTTAGACCTTTCAATCCAATTAAGGGGAGAGTATCAAGCCTTACACCAACATCTTGATGAAAATGGAATTAATCATCATCTTTCATATCCACACATACCTGACCAAAATGGATGTGTTGAATAAAAGTATCGACATATTGCTGAAACTAGTTTATCCATGATGCATAATGCTTTTGTTCCATCTAAATATTGGAATTTCACTTTTGACGCTGCAAAATTACATTATTAATAGACTTCCTACTCCTTTAATGCATAGTAAATCTCCTTTTAAAGTTCTATTTAATAAGAAGCCTGATTATTCTTTTTGCAGATTTTTGGTTGCTTGTGTTATCTTTGGCTTCGGCCTTATAATAAGGATAAATTGGAGCCATGCTTTGCTAAGTGTGTCTTTTTAGAAGATAGTAAATTGCAAAAAGGCTATAGATGTTTTGACATTGTCACTAATAAAGTGTACACTTCTCACAAATGAGAATCTTTTTTCATTTGTAAGTATTAACGATCATCAACAAAATTTAGTATTGCCAATATTAAGGAAATTGGAACCAGTAGCAATAACTCCTTTATTGGTACCTATAGTACTAGCTTCCATACCTTCAACCTCTCACACACATTTAGTTCACTAACCTTCCCCACCATCTCAAAGACTTATTCACTAGCTTTTTAACAAATAAACATAATTCCATATGATGACATGTCCAACTTCCCTCTTCCTGAAAATTCACATGGCTCCTCTAATAAGCTCTCAGACCAAGATAATTCACAACCTATAATTCATCAAAAGTCACTTGAAATTTCCTTGAATGTTGACCTTTCTACTTATAATTCACAATCGAAACAAATTAGTTCAACATACCCAATGCTCACATGTTCTTGGAAGAATTCCTTATCCCCCACTAAGACAATTTTAAGCTTAAGTTACTAAACCTACAAACTATTCCCAAGCTGCAAAAGATCCTAAATTGGTTATCGCAATGACTATGGAATTTAATGCCCTTATATGCTCAAAATGTGGGACGTAGTACTAGCTTCTTCAGCAACAAATCTTATCAAGTGCAAGTGGGTGTATCTCATCAAACAAAATCCTAATGGAACAATTTCATGATATAAAGCTTGTTTGATTGCTAAGGGATTCCTTCAATGACCCGGAATTGACAATAATGCTACTTTTAGTCCTACTATTTGTCTTGCCACAATTAGATTTATTTTAAGCATTGTTGTTACTAAAAACTAATGTATTAAACAACATAATGTTTCAAAAGCTTTTTTAATGGTTTAGTTCATGAATAGGTTTATATGTCTCAACCTCGCAGTTTTGTAGACAAAAATTAGCCCCATAATATATTCTTATTGCATAAATTTCTCTAAGGTCTTAAGCAAGCTCCATGAAGTTGGTTCCACTGCCTTAAAGACGCATTACTTTCATTCAATTTTAAAGCTTCTAATACCAATCCTTCTCTTTTTATTTTTATTAACTGTAAATCTCATATTTTTTGTCTTGTATATATAGGTGACATTGTTTTGATAGGTAGTTCTAATAAAACGGTGAAGGGAGTTGTTTGCACACTTCAATCTCATTTTGTAGTCAAAGACCTTAGCCCTTATAGTATTTTCTTGGAATTATAGTTACAAGTTACAACACCAAAAATTGGTTTACTAATTATGCAATAAAAGTACATTAATGATCTTTTATTTAAGACCAAGATGCTTAATGCGAGCATGATCTCTACACCGTAGATCCTTCCACGCATAAAACTTCCTCCATTGAATCATTTAAAGATGTCATTCTCTATCGACAAATGGTTGGAAGTTTACAATATCTCAATATTACACGACCTAATATTGGCTTTGTAGTCAATCGCATGTCTCAGTGTAGTCATCAATTATTGGTTGAAAAATGGAAGAAAGTGAAAAGTATTTTTTTTATTTTCTTGGCACTTCTCGCCATAGTCTTTTTTTCCGTCGATCTTCTACACTTTCACTTTATGCGTACTCTAATGATGATTGGGGTGGCTCTCTTGAGGATCGTAAGTCTACCACGAGATCTGTTATTTTTGTTGGGTTTAAATTAATTTCCTAGGCTTCAAGAAAGCAACGAGTAGTTTCTCGATCTTCTACCGAGGCTGAATATTGAGCACTCGCCACTACCACTAGTGAGCTTTAACGGCTTTATTCTCTACTATATAAAATTGATTTTTCACCCACTACGCCTATTGTACTTTGGTTTGATAATTTGGGAGCAACATATCTTACTGTTAATCTTATATTTCACTCTCAGTCCAAGCACCTTGAGATAGAGTTTTATTTTGTTCAGGATTTAGTTAAAAAAGGTCATCTACATATATGGTATATCTCCACTCTTGATCAAATGGCAAACGTCCTAACTAAATCTTTATTTAAGGGACATTTTCAACAAATGAGACAAGTTGACAGTTTCCCCACTCTCAGTTTGAGGGGGACTAATATGAAAATTATATCTTTCCAGAAGTCTCGTCCTTTATCTTTATCTCTTACATATTTGTTATGTTTAAAGTGTAGATAATATGTAGATATTCCAATCCCGTTTTATCTCTATCTATATTCCAATCCCACTTTATCCCTATCTCCTACATATTTAATGTGTTTTAACTTGTAAATAATATGCAGATGTTTGTAAATCTAATCCCAACAACTTCATATATGTAATCCCAACATATTAGTGTAGTCTTGATGTACTTCTATATTATTTGATGCAGTTGCCATGTTTATTATATTGGTAGAATAAGCTTAAGTCATTTCAATATATAGGAGGAATTGGAATTATTATATTAAAATTATGATCCATCATTATTGTTGAATATAAATATATCTACAAAAGATGCAGTTTCCATGCATATTATATTGGTAGATCAAGCTTAAGTCATTTCAATATATAAGAGAAATTGGAGTTATTATATTATAATTATGATATGTCATTAATGTGTCTATAAATACATCTACAAAAGATTTTATATTTCTAATGACATTATATTCCCAAAGATTTAAGGTCCTTTTTCTTTGTTTAAAAAAGATTTATGATAATGAATACTTTAGAATTATTGTTCCTTAATTAGGCTAATTCCTTCTTATGGATTAAATGGGTCATGGAATGCATTACCTCAGCTTCCTTTTCTGTTCTGATTAATAGATCTCCTTCTCAGTAATTTAAAACCGCAAGAGGTCTTACATAGGGTAACCCCATCTCCCCCTATCTTTTTATCCTTGCCATGGAAATCCTTAATGTAATCATAATGCAGTAGACTCTCAAATTCCAATTTCAAACACCATTCAAAGTGCAAGAAACTTGGCCTTACTAACCTCTACTTTGCAGATGACCTTCTCATTTTTTGCAGGGCTTATTTGGAGTCAATTCATACTTACATGTATGCTCTCCATATGTTTAAGCATGTTTCTGGTCTGCAGATTAATTTGAACAAAAGTCATTTCCTACTATCTAAAGGTGCTGCCAACTTGGAATTAACTATTACAGAGGCAACAAGCATGCAATTGCAATGTCCTCCTTTTGTTTACCTTGGTCTTCCAGTGTCGACAAAGAGACTCAACTATTCTAGTTATCGCCCTCTCTTAGATAGGATCCAGAAGAGAGTAAAGTTATGGGTGAACAAGTCGCTTTCTTATGAGGGTAAGCTTTAGCTTATCAAATCAGTTCTTAATTCTTTGCATATGTACTGGAGCTCCCATATCTTCTTATCTCGAAACATTATCAAAGAGATAGAAAGGATTCTTAGATCCTTCTTATGGAGTCACTCGAATGGTAACCCTAGAGCAGCAAAGGTGAAGTGGGCTGACATATGTTTTCCAAAACAAGAAGGTGGCCTAAACATCCTCTCCATCAAAGCTACTAACCATTATCTGATTCTCAAGAGATTTTGGTGGGCATTGGAAGATAAGAAAAATGTGTGGATAAAATGGTTACATGTATACTTTCATAAAGGAAACATCATATAGGCTATCAAACCAAAAGCTTCACATTCATTCTTCCTTACTCAGTTACTGAAGTTAAGACATGTTGTACAGTAGGAGGTTTCATGTGAAATTAAGGATGGTTGTTTGGTCTCCTTATGGTATGACAATTGGTCTAGTAGGGGGCCCTTGATACAATTGATGCATCTTTCAAGAGCTTCCTCATTATTTCCACTAAAAACACAGATGAGATCTTTCATTGATGGGAACTCATGGAATCTTCCTAAAAGTTTACTGCATCTTCAGCCTAGCTACCCTCCAACACCTCAAGAATATGACGCCTTCTTCTGGAAAGGCATTCCGCTTGACAAACTCACAAACATAATCATATGTGATAATTTACATAGACAATGATCCACAGTTTCTTGGGCCACTACGGTATGGAGTAAGTATCTAACGCTGAGGATATCCTTCATCTTTTGGCTAGCCATCCAGAATAAACTATCTACAACAGACAGAATATCATATGTGCAAATGGACAAATATTGTCCCATGTGCTCATTGCAAACTGAATCTTATAACCAACTCTTTTTTAAATGTCATTTCAATAAAACAATATGGGAATACGTCACTACTCTATGTTCTTAGACGGATCCAGGGATGTCTCTTTTAGAGATTACTAATCGTCTCTCAACACAATTACCTTCCTCTAGACCAGTTCATATTATTGTCTTGGGAGTTTGTATTTACTTGCTTTACAAGGAATGGAATCATCGACGCTTCACGAACAAATCATCTACTAAAGAATGTCTGATCTCTTTAATCATCACTGAAATTCGGGAGCTTGTCATGATAAAGAAACTACAACTAACTTGCAGCTTAAATATTCGCTCCTCTTTACGTATATAATGGTCTGTTTGAAAAGCAAATGCATAGCTGAGCTTCTTCGAGTGGGGCCTTAGGTAGCCTAGAATAGCATTGTCTAGCTCAGAAACCTTCCTTCAAGTTGGAAGAGGACCCTTTATCATTGCCATAGGTTTGACAGCTCAGGCCATGCGGAAGAAAGTAACGCAAGACGGTTGTTAAAGGAGTAAAGGATTGATATTACTGTAGCACCATTTTCACCTGGTTAACTAAGTTCTAAATTTGCATCTGTTTTTCTGATTTGGTAGTTACCTTCTGTTGTATTGTGTGCTAAGGGTACTCCCTTGGATATCATTGTTTCTGTAATCTTATTCTTCTTTTGTTAATTCAATTTTCTATTTTCAAAAAAAAACCTAGATAATCATTAGTGAAGTAAAATGACTTAAGAAAAATTAACATTCTTATAGTTATATAAAAATATGGTATTAATACATCTCTTCAACAACCATTAAAAAATTCATATCACCATTGTATCATGTTTAAACTACAAAAATGAGTAGTAAAAACTAGAAAACCATATACTCTCAACTTCAAATGATGGCAAACCCTCAGCTCGAACTAGAAATACTTACTCTCAACTTTAAGCAACAATGAACTCTCTGTAAATGAAGCTTTAGCTCTGCCTTATGAAAAAAGATATTAGGCAAAGTACATGAACTCGTCATTACGTCTTTTTCATGGGTGATTAGCGAGGAGTAAAAATACGAGTGACAAACCATTATTATTATAATATATAATAATAACTTCATATGTTTAACTTTCTTTATAGTATATCTATTCTGTGAAATTTAAGACTTAGATTTTACGTATACGTGGGAGAATTTTGTATTATTCTATTATAATTATGATCCATTGTTATTGTTGTGTATAAATGTATCTACAAAAAATTTAAATTCTTATTGAACCTTATTTTCCCATGCCTATTTGTTTTTTATGTAAAAAAGGTTAATGATAATGAATACTTTAGAATCACTATTCTTTAATTTGGTTATACCTTCTTATCAACCTTATTATTGGAGTTGTATATATAATTACCATGAAGGATTCAATACTCAATAATATAGAATACTTACTCAAAGCATGTATCAACAATGTTAATTAATTATTTGAAAATTGGGGACGTTTCTAACTTTTGAGAAGTGTGCAATGGAAACATTTATGATAATACGAGATATAACAACACCATATCATTGATTCATACATATAATTGG
>JANIHZ010000001.1:37187828-37200051 GCA_027478365.1 Erythroxylum rufum
TTCTTGTAGAATTAACAATCAAATTATGCTAGTCAATTGTAATATTTGGACTCTTTCTTTTTATATTATTTCGGGTAATTCAAAATTTTCGGGCTGGGGTAAGTTCGGGTTATTAAAATGTTGGGTTCGGGCCGTCTTAGTTCGGGTAAATGAAATTTCGGGTTCGGGCCGGGTAAGTCCGAGTTCGGGCCAAAAAATTCGGGTAAATGAAATTTCGGGTTCGGGCCGGGTAAGCTCAATTTTGAGTTCGGGCTAAAAAATTCGGGTAATAAAAATTTCGGGTTCGGGCCGGGTAACATAAAAAAAATTCGGGTAATTCGGGTTTTACCTGAATAGTCCAAATTTGGCCCGATTGGCCCGAATGCTCACCCCTACACATGTCATCCACATTGATTCTTTTAATGGTCTAAAAATCACCGTTACTTCTCCATTTGGCAACTCAACTCTCGTCATGTTCTTCATTCTCAGTATTCTCACCATTTCTTCATATGAGTTACCATCAATATCATCTCCATATTCTTTAGAGTTATCATCATCGTTATTCTGATCCTCGTTGGAGTTATCATTGTCCTTGTAAAATTCGAAATCATTTAAAAAGTGAAATTACGAGGAGTCTATAACTTATTCAATTTTATAGACTGCTCGTTTATTGTAATATATAATGGGTGGAAACTAACTAATTCTTTTACAGAATTCAATAAGGAGAATATACATGATTTAATTAGCAATTAATAACTAACAATTTAAAGAACCACAAAATTACTCATTATATGGTATAGACGATTGGAATTGATATACCTTTTGGTTAATAACACGAGATAAACTTCTTTCATTTCAGTAGAGTTGATAGCAATGGGAACTTGTTGCTAAGTTTATGCAAGGCAATTGACTGTAATGGCATACAAACTGAACTAAACTGAATACAATAAGATATAACATCTAAGCTTTCAAATATAGGGTTTGGTAGTTATGGTGGAAGCCATACTCAATGGCGTATTATCGTGTGAAGAAAGCCTAACAACTACTAGATATATTTAATCTTCTTTTTAATGTAGCTATTATGTTAAATTTGAGACTTCAGTTTTCCCTATATATTGGAGAATTTGGTGTGATTCTACTATAATTATGGTATATTATTATTGTTGTGTACAAATATAAAAACAAAGGATTTTATATTCCTAATGACCCTCTAATTCACCCTCTAATTCCCATTTTCTTAATGGTCCTACTTCTTTTTTCTTAGAAAGATTCATATTAATGAATACCCTAGAATTATTATTCCCTAATATTTAATCTAATCTATAAGCCTCTCCGCTTTCGTTCATTATAACCATTTTACATGGAATTTTCTCTGTGAAAATACTCTTTGTATTTTCTTTTATGTTTGTCAAAAACCAATTAGGTTGACTAATGCATGATTTGAGTGGCAATGGCGACGACAGAGACTTCTTCGAGTTCTGTAAAGAATGTTGATGGTTTAGAAAGGAAGATCAGAGAGATAGAAAACACTCTAAATGTTTAGACGACTACGAGTTCTTCTAGGGTTTTGATGGATATTGGTGGATCAAAAAAGAAAATTAAAGATTCTGAGTGAAAAAACAAAATGTCAAATAGGTGTGAATTCTTCTGGGGTTTTGAAGCCTCCCTAATTGCAAATAGTGTTGAGTGAGATTGCGGCGGTCGATGTTGTAGATAAGTTATTGGGGGTGGGAGCAACAGGCTTCTTAATAGATTGAGAAAATGGAGGATTTGCTTGCCATTATGAAGGCTAGGGCGCAAAATTCCTAGGTAGAATAGTTAGAGCATGAGACTGATACTTCAGTAACCATGGAAAAACAAAGTAGTTTAGTTTGGGAATCCTTTGATATAACAATACTTAGAAATGGTGGTAGTAAATTGTCATTTTATTTGTCATCTATCAAAGAGGGTGAATATTAGGAAAACTAAGATTAAGATACAAAGTCTGAGAAAGAGTATTGGAGTTCGGCTATTGTTTGTTATGTATATATTGGTACGAATTTGCCATTTTTAAGACTCAATAGTTTTTTCAGAAGGATTTTAGGATATGGGGTAGAGAAGGTTCTGATCATGAATTTTAGTTTACTTATGGTTCAATTCACTTCAATTGCAGCTAAAGATAAGGTTTAAGATGTGGGAGCAACAAGTTTCGTAAAAGATTGAGAAAATGGAGGATTGCTTACTATTATGAAGGCTAGGGCACAAAATTCCTAGGTAGAATAGTTAGAGCATGAGACTGATTGTTCAATAACCATGGGAAAACAAAGTTGTTTAGTTTGGGAATCCTTGGATATAACAATACTTAGAAATGGTGGTAGTAAATTGCCATTTTATTAGTCATCTATCAAAGAGGGTGAATATTAGGAAAATTAAGATTAAGATATAAAGTCTGAGAAAGAGTATCGGAGTTCGGTTATTGTTTGTTATGTATATATTGGTAAGAATTTTCCATTTTCAATACTCAATAGTTTTTTCAAAAGGACTTTAGGATATGGGGTAGAGAAGGTTATGATCATGATTTTAGTTTACTTATGGTTCATTTCACTTCAGTTGCAGGTAGAGATGAGGTTTAAGATGTGGGCATTTTTCATTTTGATAAGACATATCATTATGGCTCCTTAGTTTGGATACTTGCAAATGATGAAAGGTAAGGTTAAAAAGGTTCATTTGTGGGTTTAATTTGTTAATCTGGAATTGAAATATTGGGGATTAACTGCATTCGGGAAAATATCAAGCTTCATTGAAGTTCCTGTAATGACTATATAGATTAACTCAACAGAAGAAGAGGATTAATTTTGCATGAGTCTTAATAGAGGCAAGTGAGAAGAATATGTCTGATGTTAAGTTTTTTGAAAATGAAAAAGGCATCTTTGTGGGGCGAGAATTTAGATATGAATGGAAGCCTATGCAATGCACAAACTATAAAGGTTCTGGGTGTATATAGGAACAATGCGAAATACATACTGGGAGGATGGAATGGGTTCCTAAAGTCAATAAGGAAGTGGAGGAAATTTTTGAAGAACAACAGGATATCCCCCTTGTCCAACAGGTTAAGGGCTCAATTCAAAAGGGTAACTGACAATATAGCAAATGGTAAATGAAATTATTCAGTTGCATTCATAAGTGAATCATAGAAATATAAAAGGAAAGCAACTTTAAAAGGAACTGCAAACTATTAAAAGAATGAGTGCTTCAAAAAGTACAGGTAATTCCTTTTAAAATAATAGGATGATAGACAAATTTAAAGTTGGTAGAGGTATGAGAATTGATAGTCATGGATAGTATAACCCGTTAGAACTAAGAACATTAAAAGAGTTAATGGTCCTTGTAAAAAAAAGAAGTCAAAGATTTGTATAAAAGCATAAAACATGTATTTTTGTTATTTTTAGAAATAAATTTAAAATACAAAATTATATGAATATCTATAATAATATTTATGTCGATTGTGGAAGTTATTTGAATTTGGATGACTATATTTATGGGTGAATTTAAGTATTGTAGAAGCATAATTTATTTGAGATCAAAATTATTGCTGGTAATGCTCATATGGTGCTTGGTTTGGTGACTATCAAACGTTACGAGGAGAGATTCTTTCTTTGTTTGGCGATTATAAACATTACAGGGAGATATTATTTCTCTCTTTTATATATGCTTTTAGTATAGGGATAGGGAGGACGAATTTATGGGAAAATTTGAGATAACTTACAGATGGTGTACAGGATCCTTATTTAGTTATGGATGATTTTAATTATTTTTTATTTTCAATGAAAAAAATTGGTGGTAGACAGATTGATATGGGTGATGTCTAGGACTTCCATAATCATATGATTGATATTGTGCTTACATACATAAGATATAAAGGATACTTTTACACATATAATAACAAACACGAACACGAAAAAAAGATATTTTACAAACTTAATTGAGTTATGATAAATGATAGCCAAATGCAGAAATGGTCTCGATTGAAACCTCCCTTAGTTTAACAACTATAGTTTTGAATGCGGAAAATTTTTATCATTTCTTAATGATTATTAGATGGCAAAGTAGAACTTATAATAGGAAACATGTGTTCAAATTTTTTAATATGTGGGTTGAGCAACCACGATTTAAAGTTATTGTCAGGGAAGCTTGGTAAAATAATATAATTGGCTATAAAATATTCTAGATTGTTCAAAAACTTGTATTGTTAAAGGGAAAGATATCTCAACTCAACAAATAACATTGTACTGATATTTTTGTGAAGGAGATGGAAACAAAGGAAGTGACCGTTGAAGTACAAGAGGAACTTCAAAAGAATACCTTAAATCAAAATATACAAACTAAAGAAAGAAAAGTTGTTGCAGATTATCTAGAATTGAATAAGGTAACTAAATCATTTCTTAGATAGAAATCTAAAGTCACTTGTATTAAAGAAGGGGCTTAACACTTCGTATTTTCATCATATTTTGAAAAAAGTTGTATCATAATAGAGTATTATCTATTATGGATGAACTTGAGATGGTTATTACAGATTATAAGGCTATTTACAGGCACTTTGTTGACTATTATAAAGATCTTCTTGGTGCATTTCAAGTAACAGCTTAGTTATCAGATAGTGAGATTTTTAAATTAGGTTACTGTGCATTTCAAGGAATAGCTTGGTTATCAAATAATGAGATTTTTAAGTTAGGTTATTGTCTTAATATAAATTAGCAGGTAAAGTTATTGAAGCCTTTCACTTATAAAGAGGTTTAAATGGCTAAATTCTTAATCTCCAAAACTAAAAATCCATGACTAAGTGGCCCTAGTAGCCATTTCTTTAAAGGTGCGTAGGATATTGTCGGGCATGATATAACAAAGATTGTATTAGAGTTCTTAAAGAATAGGCTTTTTTTAAAAAAAAGTTCTTAAAGAATAGTTAGCTACTCAAACAGGTTAATTTTACTACTTTGTCTCTTATTACTAAAGTTGAAAACCCTAATGTGGTTAAGGATTTTATATCAATTATCTACTATAATGTTTTATATAAGTGCATTTTTAAGCTAATTTGCTTGAGAATGAAGGAGATGTTGCCTAGTATTGTGATTTATTATCATGTTGCTTTTGTGGAGGGGAGATATATACTTCAAAATATTTTAATTGTTCAAGAGCTTATTCGATTATATAGCATAAGGATTGCTTCTCCTAGATGACTCCTAAAAATTGACATTAAGAAAGCTTATGACATGATGAGCTAAGAAATTTACTGATAATATGTTGTTTAGTTTCAAATTTCCACATAAATTCATAGATTGGATTATGACATGTGGTAGAAGCCCCACTTTTTCAATTAATCTTTAATAGTAATAAGGTTTGAGACAAGGGGAACCACTCTCTTCCCTTTTATTGTTATGGTAATGGAGGCTTTGATGAGAAAGTTGATATATCCAGCCATTAATAGAAACTTCAAGTATCATCCCTTTTATAAACAAATTCAATTAACTAATTTGGCATATGCAAATGACTTTATGCTCTTTTGCAAAGGTCAACCTAGTTCTGTTTAAATTCTAATAATATAATTGGCTCGAAGACTGTATATATATATTCATTCAACTACTTCGCTTTCAGAGGCGGGCTCGTAGGGTAATTCACAATAAAGTCACATGTGAATCCATCCCAACTACTAGAGTGATTTCTTCAGCTCAACCAACTACTGGCCTATTGTTGAGCATTTTTTTATCAAGGTTGCCGATTTCGAAGGTTTTTCCGCGAGTGGTCTAAAAATTATATGAAGGAGAAAAGCATGCTTCGGGCTAGCCCTAATAGAATCCCTTACCAGCCAGGTTAGCGAAGCCAGTTGAAGTTTGAGTTCATTTGAAAGCGAGTTCACCTTTTTGATTTTCTGAAATGGATTCTATCTGCTTCGTCTTTATTTAGTTGGACTAACTTAATAGGTTGTTTCTCTCATCCCACGGGATGTTCTTGCTTCAAAATCATAAAGATTGTTTTTACTTTCATCAACGAACTTATGTTATGCTTATACCAATGCAAAACTGATTCTGTCATTGTCTAGTAGGGCAAACCTCTTTATATTAGCACATTTTGTAACAAATATCCTTTCTGATCCGATTCTATACAACAACCACAGTTTATTAGTCTCGTTCAAGTACATAGTGGCAATTCCTCTTTGATTTTGGCCTTTTGATCTTTGATTCGAGAGAAAACTAGCCAAGACTAATATACAAATAGGTCAAGAACCCAAAGTTAGAACTAGCAGGTCTTTTATCCTATATAAATAGGCAAACTCGCCAAACAGATCAATGACTCCAGCTCCAAGCTAAAGGGACTTGTATATATATATATAAGAAAAAGAAGTTAAAAAGGAGGAGAGGAATGAAAAATACAGTTAATTGGATTCCAATTTAGTAAGTTTCTTATTAAATACTTAGAAGTTTTGTTATCTCCTAAAAAGTGATATGGTTAATTAATAAGATTACTTATCTTATGAGTAGTTGGCAAATAAACATTTACCTTACACGAGGAGAAGTCAGTTAATTAACTCTGTCTTGCTTTCTTTATATTAGGCATCAATTTTTGTGTTACCTCAAAGCATTATTAAGAGAATTGAATAGAAGTGTAGAGAATTCTTATAGGTAGTAAGAGGAAAGTAAAGGTGTTCTATAGTGGGATAGAACAAACTGTTTTATTCGAGCAAGAATGGTGGTTTAAATTTTAAACATTGTACAAATTGGAACCCAAAAACCTTGAAAAATAGATTTAGTCTATAGTATAAAAAAATATGAGTTGAATGTTAGGAGGACTGATGGCATTCATTTAAAGGGCTTAGATTATTTACATTAAAAGGGATTGAACAAAGTGAAGGCAAAAGTGGTAGTAAGTTTTTGTAATTGACAGGGGGTCTTGATTACTAATAGCACATATACTGTACAGAGGGATTATGAATGGACAACAATAACAACAACAACTTTCTAATAGGAATCCTGACATGTAGGGTTTGGAGACATTTAGAAGCACGCAATCTTACTCCTAACTAATAGAGAAGTTGTTTTCGATAGACTCATAGAAAAAAAAAATTAAAGTGATTAGAAAATAACAATAAATAAATACATAAACAAATAACTGCATCAATGGATAAATTAATAAAGATAAAGATAAAGATAAAAGTAAGCAAATAAATAAACAAACAAACAAGAAAGAAAACAACAAAGTATAAAGAAAAGAGAAAAAATGAAATAGATAAATAAAATAAAAAAAGGAACTAATGCTTCAAACAAAAATGTTTAAGCTAATTAAAAGATACAAAAATTGAAGGAGAAGGTTCGAAGGCCTATAAAAAGAGAAGGACCTTTATATGGAGGTCCTCTACCCGTATTCTAGTTCACCAAAATTTCCTATTGAGGCTCAAGTCCTTGGTAAGCTTTAGTAAGGTTATATCATTCTTGATCATCTTCCTCAATTTTTTCTTGTATCTTCCTCTTCTTTTTTTAAGGTATTTAAGTACAATATTCTTGGAGTATTAAGATATCTCCTCTTAACATGTCCGAACCACCTAAACTTTATCTACCACATTTTACTATCAATGTTAGCCACTCCCAACTTGTCTCTTACCACTTCATTCTTGATCTTATCTATTCTTATATGCACATCCAATAGAGAATCCTTATCTCTTCCATCATTAACTTATGATTATGCACCCACTTGTTTAATAAGTTAATACTATGTTCCATAGAGCATGGTCAGCTTAATTGTAGAGCAATAAAACTTACCTTTTAACTTGAGTTATATCTTCTTATCACATAAATTTTCTGAAGCATTCCTCCATTTTAGCCGCTTTAATTTGAAACGATGAACTATATCATCATCTATCTCACCATTGCTTTGGATGATGGATCCAAAGAAAATCAATTGACTTCAAGTATGTAAGAGTGACTAGGAAAAATTGTAATGTTCTGAGGCATTCTTTAATTTTATGACTTTTATTGTTAGATAGATTACATACAAAGAGTATAATATTACATTTTAATGTTGTGGTTGATGGTATGATTTTTCGTGTGTATAATGTAGATATAAAAAGATAGATTCATTTATTTTTTCAGTATGTTTAGTCTAAAAGGTTGTTGGAATTGGTAAGTCTTTGGCCCAGTACTGATAATTAGTCTTATACTCTGCACGATTGGAAAGATTGGTTGTGTTTTGCATTTAGATGTAGGAAAGTTAGACAGAGTATTGGATAGGCAATCTTTGTAGCCTTTGTTTATCATATCTAATGAGAAAGGAATTGCAAATAGTTTCATAAAAGTGGAACAATTTTTTTGTTTACTAAAAAGAGAGTTAGCGATTAGAATTTCACATTGTTGCCCTGACTTGTACACTAAAGTTGAAGGCCTGTTAATAAAATTGTTGAACATGTGATTTTGAAGCAGTCAAAGATTTTATTAGAATATTTTCTTTAAGTTCAGATTTTATTTTATGCTGATTTAGATTAGATATTATCTCATTTTTGAATTTAAATTAGAAAAAGATTGTATAAATGGATAAACTTCTATTCAATAAAATTTGAGAGAGTCTTTTCCACATTAAAAAAAAACCAACAATTGGTATCAGAGCTTTTTTTTTCTTGAGGGACCTGTGAGATGAGTGAAACCAAAACACAAACCTGATTTACAATAAGAATTACAACCATCTTCAAGCAATGGAGATTGAATCACAACAGTCTCAAGGTGCACCACCAATTTTTGATGGTAAAAACTATCAAGTTTAGGCTGTTCGAATGAAAGCTCATCTTGATGCTATGGATGTTTGGGAAGCAGTAGATGAAGACTACAACGTTCCGGACATTACCAACAAATTCTACAATGACTCAAATCAAGATGCACAAAGAAAAACAAAAAAAAAACTTCAGGAGCAGACAAAACCAAGAGTTTCAACAAGATCGACAACAACAACCAGATATAAGATGCAACAAGTGTGGACAAATAGGACATATTGAAAGGATATGTAAAGCGCAACAAAATGTGAGAGAAGCCAAACAAGCTGTAAACGATCAACTTGAGGAGGAGGAGTTATTTGCAGTATCATGCCTAGCCTAACAGTGAAATTATGGGAGAACAAACAAAAAAGCAAAAACAAATGCTTGGAGTTTACAGTATCAAAGTCAAGGAGGAGTGTTGAACATGTAACTTTGAAACAGTCAAAGATTTTATCAGAATATTTTCTTTAAGTTCAGATTTTATTTTATGATGATTTAGATTAGATATTATTTGATTTTTGAATTTAAATTAGAGAAAGATTGTATAAATTGACAAGCTTCTATTCAATAAAATTTGAGAAAGTCTTCTCCACATAAAAAAAAACAACAATTAGATGGTCTCTTACTCTTTTGACAAAGTTAACATTTATTTATTCTTTTAAGATATTTTTTAATTCTTTAAAGGACTTTATCATGGTTTGCTATCAACTCCAATAAAAAGCTATTTATTTGTATCAACAAGATATCAAGAGGAAGATAATTTGATCAAATAATTAACAAGACTCATAATTAAGAAACCTCTTTTAAAATACTTGTACATCCCTATCACTGCATATAAACTCTCCTACTATGATTGCTTTTTATTATTTGAATTATTGAAAAGGATAATTGGGAATTACAGTAATATAAACGTGTAATTATGATAAAAACAATAATTGATTTCTTTAATATTAAATAGTTTGCACATTTAGCGGTTTCCTTCTTGTGAATTTAATCAGATCAATTGAAAGAATTCTATGCATAAGGACAAAACTGATGTAACTAAGGCCAAGATAAAAAGGAGTGAGCTTTGAATACTAAAAGCTAGTTAAGGTTTAGGCTTCCTTTTTATAACATTGAAGAATAAGGTGCTCCTCGTCAAGAAAATCTAGAAACTTTTCTTAAACCTCAAGTCTTTGTTAGTTTGTAGATACATATATATTTCTTGAGAGGAAAAAGTATGTGAATGGTTGAACCAAATACTTTCAATATCCTGGACCTTGCATTAGATCCCTAATCTAAGGGAAATGCTTAGGGAAAATTAATTAAAAGTAATACTAAGAAATGGAAGAACTTTTTATGGTATGACAATTGGAAACCTCTAGAACACCTTTAAAATTTTGTAAATACCATATTCACAAATGCAAGCTTACCATCTTACTTAGAGTGTCAGCTATAATAAAAATATAATTGAAATTGGCCTTTTGTTCACCCTAAGGGATTCTCATTTATTTTTATAAAAAAAAACTTGTCGTCAACCCTCCTAATTCAATTAGAAAAGATTTTGTCATGTAGATGAGACACCAATCCCTTAAATTTACTATTAGATCCTACTTAGAGATCTTTATTAAAGGTCAACATACTTTGCATTGAAGAAATTTAGTCTAATTTCCCAATTGCTTACTAAAGATATCTTTCATTTTATGACTAACCGTTAAAATAAGGATTTAATCAATGGACTTAATAATTTTCAATGTATTAAATAATGTTGTTTGTATGCTCCATAATCAAGTAACCAAACTGCACAATCATTTCTTCTTCAATTACTAATACTTAAAAATAATTTGGGAGAACTCTCTTATCCTTCGTAATTCATTTTGTAATTTGAACTAATGGTTAAGCATTATGAATTGGGCAATTAAAATTAAGTTTAATAGCAAAAGAGACTTAATATTTTCAAGATTGCCCTCAATAGTACCACTTATACAATTTGTAAAGCAATAAACTTAAAATTTTTCAAGAATAAGAAGATTGAAACTTCAATTCTCGATGACAACTTGTTTAATTAAATTAGACTGATCTGGACTACTAAGGAGATTGATTTGAAGCTTAATCTAGTTATTGCCTCCAAATAGAATCTCTTGTAATTTTGTTTGCCCATTGTGTCTTATTGGCAATAGAGTGTCTTATTAACTCCTCCTGTTAAGTTATAACCTACTTACTAGATTGTTGAAGCCCTGAAAATTAATTACGATTTTCTAAACTCTTATAGTAGTTGTGGAACTAGATCGAATCTTTAGAGAACTGAAAACTAGTTCCTTAATGTCAATTGTTCAAACAAAGTGGACAATTTATGATTAATTAACTAATAAACTAAATTTAACAAGGAATCAAAGTAAATCAACTCAATATTAAAGATTGAGAAATTTAGTTTTAATTAACTCTAATTTAAGGAAAATATCTCATCAAATTGTAACATTGATCATTGGTCTAGAAAGAATAATTTTTACAATTTAAGAAATTAGTTTGAAACGTATTATGATAGTTATAATAAGTTTCAAATTTTTCTAAATTAATTGGTTCAAACTCATCATTAAAACCATAATTTACCATATATTTATTAGGTATAATAGCATTTCATATCAATTAAATAGCAATATGCTTAGTGAAAAAAAACAAAACCCCAAATTAAATAATTGAGATAACTATAACTATTCTATTTAGTTTTCTTGTTTCTTGTAAGTTAAATATGAAATTCATAAATAACATGTTTGTTACATGTACCGACCTTCATGATAATTACAGATCACTGAATTCGTAGATAGTTATAAATAATCAACATCATATTAATTTGTCATATTAATCAATATTAATTATTCATGAAATATAAGCACACAAAACAAAAAAACACTTGAATTAAACAAGAATTTAAGTTTAGAACAAAACCTCATAAGATTACAATTAGAGTTTTAAATCCCGTTAAATTAGAATATCTAGAATTAGCCACATATAGTTTTAGCTTCAATGCCAAAAATAGAAGAAAAGATGAAAAATGAAGAGAAAATTTCAAAGAAATGAAGCGTAATGATACCTAGAAGTGTTAGACGTATTTTTCTCCTCTATTTCTACTTAAAACCTGTTCTCCTTCTATCTTGCTAAGATTCATATCTAAAACAAATATAAATCCCTACATAGGCTAAAGTTAAAGGACCATTTGGTTCCATTTCTGTTTTTCTGTTGTTGTTTTTGGTTTCTGTCTTTTTTTTAAACGAAAACCTATTTGGTTGAGATTTGTAATATAAAAACTGAAAATAAAAACCTGTTTGGTTGAGATTCCTAATAAAAATTGAAAACAAAAACATGTTTGGTTTTATTATTATGTTTCTATTCTTTTGTAATTATACTATTATGTCTAATAATTATAATATAATACATTATATTTTTAAATTAATTAATTATCATTATAGCTAAAATTAAATATATGCAAATCAAATA
>JANIHZ010000001.1:37296317-37313360 GCA_027478365.1 Erythroxylum rufum
GCTTTTTACATATTCAGAACATATAAATTTCAGTTATTTGAATTTGATTTTAAATTATTAATTAATTAAACAATTTAATTAAAATATATATTTTGTAAATTAGCATATATTTAATAATTTATTTAATTCATATTTTAAAAAATCACTTTTATAAAAAAACCAACGTTTCAACTTATGTACTAATCGTTTCCAATCAGATTAGATAATAACAAACGACAACTGTTGAAACCCTAATTTAGCAGCAACTCTATCTGTAATTCCGAGTTTTCTTATCAACAATGCCTGTAATCTCCTCTCCCATGTCTTTTTTTTTTCACCCTCATTTCTTCATTGTCTCCAAAGCCCCTTATAAGGTGAAACACCTCTTCTCTCCTATCCAAGGAAAATTAAACCTTTGATCCAACAGGTACTATTTTTTTCTCTTGAGCGGTATTTGTAATCATATAGATAACCATGAGCTTCAATTGCCTAACCTGCCAAGTCTTGCAAAGAACCGACTCTGAGAAGGAGTATCTCCCAGAAATAGCCAATAAGAAGTTTCGTCACATTAAGGTTGTGAGGAACTGGTCGGGGAATATAAATCCTACGTACGAGCATAATGATGCTGTGGGTATCGGTGTCTCTGTTGGTACAAGTTCTTTCAAGATCCCTTCAAGGAAGGCGAAGACAGAGAATCATAGGCGGTTGTGCAGCACCGGAGCGATTAATTTTACGATAAACCGGGAACCAAAGCTGGTGAGGAGCTCTGGGATGAGGAGAGATTGGAGCTTTGAGGATTTGAAACGAAGAGCAGCTGCTAAGAGAATTGATGAACCTAGAACATCATGAACAAATGCGTGAATGGCCACAAGAACTGCTCTGTTCTTCTATTTGTTTCATTGTTCTTTTGAAGTGTTGTTGCATTGTTTGATTCTTTTTGTGATGTTTCATATTACACATCTCTCTGCTCTTATGTCAAATGTGTATAAACAAGCCATTCACTTTGGTAGGACCTATTATTGAGCGGAGAGATGAGCAAACAGAAAAATATGTTTACAGTGATAAATCGACACAGAAAAAGGCACCATTGCAACCAGACAATCTGTTATCAGTATAATACTGAACAGAAAATTCAAATCTTCAGACACCAAAATGAGAATAACAAGTTAAAAGGTATCAAAGAGAACATCAGCTAAGTTTCAAGCTAAATTATCCTCCAACGCTGAAGCAAAAATGGCAAATCTCAAACATCTGTGTACAATTATTCAAGATAAATTACCACAATCACAATCCATCATTGACCTGAGCTTTGAGAATAAATGAAGAATGCAGGCCCAAAGTATATTCAAATACAGGTATTCTTCTACAATGCAACGATTAGTCACCAAATTGTAGTTGCCGGTATAATCTTACCAGATTATTGCTCCTCCTCAAGTGTGAACTCCCACATTGGAAAGAAATGGAGCTAGTGAAGAACATATAAGTGGAAAGGACCCATGGTCTGTATGTACCACTATTCTGCAAGCTTGGAGGATTCTCAGCATGCAGTGCTTTCATTTGCGGGGCTTCTGCCATAACCTCATCTGAATCCTTACAAGCATGTGCTCTTCTTGCATCTTTTTTCCAACTTCTTTTACAGTGAACATGTGCGACAAAATTGCGATTATTGCCATTCATTTCCACTTCCACATTGACTATAGGTGATTGGTCTGCAACACAAGTCATCTTCATCTCTGTTTCAAGGCGTTTACTGGCTCTGTATCTACGTTGCCGTTCTCGGTTCTTTAACCTGTGGGTCATAATATTGTTCCAGCTTCTAGAGGACTCTTGTTGCTCAGAAGTTTTCATTTTTAAACTATCTAGGCTTTCAGCAGAGTATTGTCCGTTCATCCTATACAAGAATATCAATTGCATAATAAAATTGAATACACAGGCAACATATATCTTTGTTTCTGAAATAAGATCTGACTTTCAGAGTTATCATGATCCTTATAAGTACAATGCTTTTTCTGGTTCATCAATATCCAGATTCTACTTTATGCATAAACATCATTTATCAGAAAAAACTCTTCAACACTGAAAAAGGGCAGACGCTTTACCCAAATGGTATATGTCTCCATTATAACAAGGCTTAGATAATGGTAACAATAGACAACAGATCAGAACATTCGCTTCTAACAATTCTAATGCTCCGACTGTACAGATTAAGGTCAAAATGAAAAGAAAGAAAATGAATTTTTAATAGTTACCATGGTTCATTACAGGGAATTGAAAGCTAACTAGCATGAAAGAGCCTGACATGAAAAAGAAATTAAGAGAGAGAAGTTTTACTTTGTCTTATTCTGTTTCATATAATCTCAGCCATTTATTTTGTGAAACCCACGCGAGCTTCATGCGGATCCCACATGAATAAATGACTGAGATTTATTAGACACAATAAAACTCCGTAATATTGGACAGAAAATTTGAATACGAAGAATGTAAAAAAAAAAGCTTTATGCTTTTCAAATTCATTAATTACAACACTGTAAGAACAAGATGCCATGAAAGAAGTCACTCGATGAGTCCAAGTCCCAATTCAACTTTCACAAAAACAATCGGAAAAAACAAAAGAAAAGATAAGAACTTTTGGGAGAAAGAGCAGCGAGTAGAATAATAATAGTAAGAAGAGAAAAGGTGGGAACAGTGATAATAAGGAAACGGAAGCAGAAACAGAAAAGGGTGATGAGGCGATCAGATAAGAAGGGTACCTCTCATCATCTCATGTCATTCATTGGCGTCGTCGATGGTTTTACGAGGCCAGACGCTCAACTTGCGCAACAAAGAAATGCTACTAAATAATATTAATAACATATTACAGCGTATAACAACATTGGGGTGGTGGCGCAGTTGGCTAGCGCGTAGGTCTCATAGCTCCTGAGTTATCCTGAGGTCGAGAGTTCGAGCCTCTCTCACCCCATTAACTTCTTTTTCATCCCGAAATCGATGCGGACAATAAGTATTATTAACGTTTGCCTATCCACTTTTAAACCAAATTGTGAATGGCCTCCCCATTTTAATGCGGTCAACCAAAAGGTTAAGAAATTATTTTTTAATTATAAATACAAAGACGAAAATGAAGGCTTTTGATTCTTTTTTATAATAACGAACTACATTATAAGTGCATAAGTGCTTAACTCTCAAAATTATTGAATCTTAGTTTGGCATTTTCCTCATTAACAACATTTCTGTGTCAAATTTGAGACCTTTAGAGAAGTATACTTAAGGCAAAATCAATTCTGATTCAAGGATGTAGAAGAAGGGTTGGCGACGGGCAGGACATTCATATATGGCGAGATCCCTGGTTAATAGATGATGGGGATCCGTATATTCAGAGAGACTACAAGGAGCATTTTGAGTACGTAGCTGAGCTCATTAGGGATCATCGCTGGAATGAAGAACTAATCAGACGTTTCTTCGATCAACGAGATGTAGAACTAATTTTATAGATCTCGCTCGGCTTCTCAAAGGGTAAGGATGATTGGATGTGGACTCTCAAATATAGAGTTCAAGAAGGTTATAGGATGGGTATGGAGTGCGTAAATATAGAATTCAGATAAATGGGATTTCCATAGGAAAAGATTTGGCATATTCATGTTCCAAGTAAAGTCAAACTACTTATCTAGCGAGAAATGCACTTCTATGTAGAACTAATCTAAAGAGGAGACACATTGACATAATTGACCCTTGCATTTTATGTGGTAGAGCACCAGAGAATGAACATCATATATTTTTTTCATTGTGAGTTTGCTACTTCTGTTTGGCGTTTATCTTCTGTGACTTGGAACGTGTCTCTTATTATAACACTGCATCATTGGCTTGCATCGATTATGTCCTGCTTCACAAAGGCACAGAAGGAGGAGGTATGTATGATTATATGGAGCTTGTTGACTCACCGCAATGAAGTTGTATGGCAACAGAAAACTCATGACGCATCATTTATTATTCGTAGAGCCACAACAACATTAATAGAATGGCAGGCTGCTCAAATCAGGAATAACAATCCATCCACAAAGCAACAACATCCTCCATCCAAATGGCAAGCTCCACAACCAAACCAGTTTAAGTGTAATGTAGATGTGACACTTTTATCTTCTAGCTTTTATAGATTAGGAATGGTGATACGAGATTGTTAAGGGCTGAATTGTGCGGGCAAGTTAATGATTTTATTAGGGTGGAGGGATTCTCAAATCGGCGAAGCATTATGTTTTCGAGAAACCCTAAGCTGGATCAAAAGCCTTTCCTTTTCTCCCATCTGTGTGGACACGGATTGTCAAATAATTACTCAATTCCTGACATCCACATATAATTTTCCTTCTTACTTTTCAATGATTATTCAGGATTGTAAAGCTCTTCTTAACGAGTATCAGTTTATTTCTACTGCTTTTATTAGGAGACCAGTGAATCATGTTGCTCATAAGATAGCTAGGGCAGCTAATTCTATGTCTGGTTTTGTGTTGGACCCCGTTTCCGGAGCCCAACTCTTCAGAAAACCATAATACTTCAAAATATCTTTTCTTGCTCTAATACCATCTATGTTGGATCCCGTTTTCAAAACCCAACTACTTAATGAAAACGGAAGCACAAAGAACGACAGCGAAGCAAAACGGATTTGTTTTTTTTAAACGAAACGAGAGGCAAACGGATTCAAACAAAAGCAGAATTATTGGAAATGAATCGAAAGTGGACCGAAACGAAATTGGAAGCAAATACCAAAGTGGAACTTGAAGCGGAGGACCCAAAGAGACGAAAGATCACCAAAGTAAAACAAAAGCGAAAGAAACGAATTGACAAAAACATAGCGAATCGAATCAAAAACGGAATGGCCAAATCAAATTACCGACATCCGATGACATACACTTAAGAAAACTATCGCGTCGCGTTGGAAGCCCTAAGACTAAACCGATCCGAAAATTGGTATGAATTTTTTTCTTTTCTTTCTTATTCCATTCATTCCAAACTCATAACTTATTCAAAACATACAAAAACCATACAATTTTTCCTTTTGAAATTTTCATCCTCAAATAAATCTTAATATCCTTTGCCATAAATCCTCCAATCTTAAAATCGCTAAGATTGGTCTTAAACATGCTTATCTAAATCACATCTTTAGAACTTTCATTCTTATACTATCTTTCTCCATAAACTGATTTTATCAAAAATCGGGCAGCACAACAGCTGTATTTTGAACAACCCATAAATTTGCAAATTAAAGCACACTTCTAAAAATCACATCCACCCATACAACCATCATCGGACGTCCTATCCGGAATTGCCAACAGAAACAAACGCAAACCTACATCTAAACACTTCAATAATTCTCACAATCATACTAAAAAATCAATCCGAACACAATCCAATCATAGTCATATACATTTACTATTCATGAGCAATTCCATTCATATACGTCTCAATTCATATATATAACTCCATAATTTACTTATATGTTTCAATTCCATAATCATACATAAATTCAATCCATACTCACTTTCAGCATAACTACATACATTCTTTATATTCAAACTAAATACACTTTAATGACTTTCTAACCATCCACAAAATCCAATACGAACATCAAACTTTACACATAAATATGAACATGCACAAATCGAACTAAGGTCGTGATCGTCTTCCATCCAATCTCCTGCTCGAAAACCTGAAGATGGGGGTGAAAGGGGGGTGACCTTTCGCTCCGTGGATAACATATTTATCTCGAAAATAAGCAAAAATCATTTCTTAAAAAATGTTTGTCATTTATAAAAATTTCTCAGTAGCAAGAATTTCAAACTTAGTTCTCAAGCCTTTCAAATTATTCAAAACATTCTTAATCATTTTCTAAAATTCTCACGATTTCAAAACTCATTTCTCAAAAATTCACAATTGCCTTCACAATTCATGCACCATTTCGAAAACATGAATGCATTACAAACATAAACAAAACAACACAAAACACAAAACATATTAAATGGTTTAGGTCGGTCCTAACAGAACGTACTGCACATTCTCGCATAGCGGTTCTGTGCAGCTGTGAACGGAGGAGAGTCCGAAATCGGAGCTCCTATGCCACTAGTGGGCAGCCGGGAGAAGGCTATCAGAGGGAGACCAGTGCACTGACTCTTACGGAGGGGACCTAACCAAACCCACATAATTCACATATTCATACTTACAAAAATCAGATTGCCCGAAGGCACTTTTCGAAAATTCAAATCCTCATGTCGTGTCATACAAGACACATTCACATTCACAATGTCATCACATCAAAGTAATTCATATAACATAATTTCAATCATTGAAGATTGAACCAATTGTAGCAATCATCAGATAATTCAACACAATGTCATATCAAACAACTTGACATTCCCAAAATGCACATGATTTCACATAGAAATTCTCACATAGCAAATTCGCAAAACCTTCAAACATAATGAATTCAACAATTATTTCAATATTATCAGAACGTTCAAAAATCAACGAATGTGCAATTAAGAACATTTTATTCAAGTCTTCCAAGACCATTTTCATAATTTATCAAATTCGTCGAAAAATAACGAATTAAATTATTAAGCGATTTCTCAAATCATTACAAAATCATCGAAATTCAGAATTTCTTTTCTTAATTTCTCAATTCATTTTAAAACTCGTAACCTTTTTCAAAACGTTCGGAAACGTTAAAAGTCAATACTTTCTGAATTTTCCAATCAATTTTCACAAATCATTTGCAAACAAGAAATTGAACCCTTGTACCATTTTTCGAAATTTCAGAATTTTTCTTAATTTATCAAACATTCAAAAACTTGTAACAATTCTTAAAGACATTCGAACTGAAAACTTTCAGTTCTTCAAATCATTGAACATATAACAAATTTCTCAAATTATTCCAAAAGCAAGGAATTGAATCCTACTAAAACCAAAATTCCAAACATTTACATAACCACTACTTTATAACAAATTCAAAATATTCGGAAATCATAACTTTTCTTTATAAGATTCCCAAAAATATTCAGAAATCAGAATTTTAACCACTTCCAAAAGTATTTGGAAATCATAATTTGTATAACCATACTTTATAAATAACTTCGAAACGTTCGGAAATCGTAATTTTCAACTACTTTTATAAACAACATTTTTATACATTTTCAAAAACATTCGGAAATCATAATTTTTCAAACATTCTTATAAACAATATTTATAATGAGTTCCGAAAGTATTCAGAAATCATAGAATTTTCAAACATTTCATAAACGATAGTTTATAACCAATTTCGAAAGTATTCGGAAATCACAAAATTTTCAAACATTTTCATACACAATATTTTATAAATCATTCCAAAAGAATTTGGAAGTCCTAAAGTTTTTTCAAGCCTTTACATAAACTATATTTTATAAACACTTTCAAAATATTCGGAGATCCTAATAATTTTTTTAAATACCTTTATAAACAATATTCTTTTATACACTTTCAAAAGCATTTAGAAATCGTAAATTTTTCAACCACTATAAAATTAACAATTATTTCAATTTTATCAAATCATTCAAAATTATAGAATGAACAATTTTCATAATTTATCAAAGTATTCATAAATTATAAAGTTCGGAAGCTTTATCAATTTATCAAAATTCATCTCAAAACAATGAATTTAACCTCGTAACAATTTTTCAAATCACTCGAAATCAATAACTCGAACCTTTATACAATTTCAATTTTTCATCAATTTGTATCAAATTCTCCAAAACAATTGTAATAATTTATCTAATCATTTCTAAAACATCAAGTTATAAATATTTCATTTTCTTCTTGGTTTTTCAAACATAAACTATAATTTTTCAAAGCATTTTCCATTCTCGATTTTTCAAAAGTTCATACAAAACTTATAATCCAAAATATAAATACATTACCCACCTCGAATCGATGGTAGCATCTCGTCCCAATCCTCAATTTCTCCAATCCTTCCTTCTTTCTTCCAAATTAAATTTTCCTAAACCACAATTACCCAAATTCAACATCATAAAGATCATAATCCTCAAAATTAACTTAGGAATTCACTAATTGATCATATTTCCAAGCTAACTAAATCAACAATTTCGAAAATCCCCAATTTACAAAATTGGGCATAACCCTAACTCACAATTATTCAAAATTAACCATCAATTTGGCATAAATCACTAAAATTAAACTTAGGAATCTCAAATCCATCACATTATAAAGCTATCTAAACCAAGAACTTAGCAAAAACTCAAAGATCTAAGAAATCAATTCTTACCTTCTCTCTCCTCCATTTTCGAAAATCCATTAGCTCCATAGGCAGCTTGTCTCTTCTTCCTCACTTTCCTCTTGAAAAGCATCAAAAACCCTCTAACAAACCCATGAAAAACGAACCTTTATGCTGCTGTCTTCTTCTTCTTCTTTGCCATCTCCACCGAATGCTTCTCCTTCTTCTCTCCCTCTCTACGTTTCTTTCTTTCTTTTTGCTTAATATCGACTTTCTGCTGCTTCTCCCTTGTTCAAAACGACAGCTCCTTCATGTGTTCCATTTAATGAATGACAATTGACCTAATTGCCCCTCCATTTAAGTGATGTTCCATATTTGCCCCTACACTTAGCCTTAAAAATAGCCATCTTTCTTCCCGATTTTGAGCAGGTATATGACATAATTTGGCAAAACATTCTCCTTGAAAAGTGTTCCCCTATGTCTCCTCTTTAAAAATGACACCAAAATCACTCAATTCGGTTCAGCATTGAGGAAGTTATGGCCAAAATATACGTTCAGCTCTGAAAATCCTAGACTGAACATTAATCCAACTTCGACTCAACAATTAACAACCTTAGGGACTCAATGGAAACTCGATCCCTTCATATGATTTGTAGCCCCATGTCTTAAGTTTATTTTCCCTCAAGCATCAACTCAATCGGAGCTCCAAAACTCCCGAATTTTGCAAAATACTGAACCATGTTCAGAAACTTTTCCAATTCATGACCTTTAACCAATCCTATGACTTTGATTCAATCAATCTCTTTACATTTAAACTCATAAAGATTATAATTTCTCATGAAAATGTAGCTAAGATTCTTAGGAATGCAGCGCTTCAAAAATCGAATCAATGGATGTCGAACGAAGAAGTTATAAACAAAAGATTGAACAAGGGTCGGAGCAAAAGTAAAAGAACCGAACGAATTTTCCAAAATTCAAAACTCTTGATCCCGAACTCGGAATTTGACAAATTTGGTGTCAATAAAAAGACCAAAGGAGGTCTACAACTTCCCTGGAGGCCAGAAAAATCAATTTGGCCTCTAAGGAAGTCAAAAATCCACTCAAAGATTCTATTCTTATCAATTCGTCCTAAACAACTTCCAAATTTCAATCGATCATAACTCCTAGCCCCGATATCAAAAAATTGCATACTTTACATCAATGGAAAGATAAAAATATCATCTAAAACTTTCATGAAGACCACTTACTCCAATTCAGACTAAATCCATACGACGAGTGGCCTCGAAGCATAGAACACACAAATCTATACTTAATAGCATTTTCAAAAACAAAGCAAAAGAACCTTATCTTCGGAAAATCATATCTCTCAATCCCGACATCAAAAAATAGCATACTTTATGGCCACAGAAAGCTTTCAACAAACACGACGAGTTTCATGTAGATTATTTTCTCAAATTTTGCCTAAATCGAAAAGTCAACTTTTAACCCCAACTTTTGACTGATCATAACTCTCACTTCCGATATCGAAAAATATCAAACTTTATGACTACAAAAAGTTCTTGACAGGAGCTACAAGTTTCATGCAGATCTTTTTCTCAAATTTGGCTTAAATCAGAAAGTCAACTGTCAGGTCAAACTTTTCTAATTAACAAATTTTTCACACTTTCATTCTTTATTTCTCAATTTCAACTTCCATTACACAATGCATATATAAAACACTAATTTTATATTATTTCTTATTTCTAAATTCCACTGAAAAATCGGGGTCTAACATTTATAATTGAGTTAATAAGCTATTATTGCTTCTCTCAAGGAATGGAAATAAATGGTTTCAACTACCTTTATGAATGTGCATTTATTGTTCTTTAAATGCTTGAGGAAGTGTTACATGTATGGTGTATGAATTGTGTTATTCATTTATGAAATGAACAATGGAAACAATTTTGAAGAGATATTATGTTTATGAAAAATCAAGTTTTCGAAAATGTGTCACTTTAGGCAGCAAGTTTACAAGTTATAAAATGCACGTTATGTGGGTTTTTGGTGGTTCCCTAAGTTAAGTCAAGTGCACTTTGACAAAAAGGCTTCTTGTACCTACCCGTTAGTGGCATGGAGCTCCTTTATGGACTCCCATAAATTTACGGCTACATAAGACCATTATGTGGGATTGCGATAGTACGTTCTGTTCACGACTACACAAGACCATTATATGGAAATTTGTAGTACGTTCTATTTTGAATCCACCCAAATCATTTTGATGTGTTTATGTGCTTATGATATGTTAGAAAGATTGATGCATATATGATTTTGCATTATTGTGAATTTGGTTGTGATTTTGATAAATATGTGCTTTATAAATCAATGTGAATTCTTACAATGGTTTTGCTTGTTACAGGTTATAAAATTGTTACCCATGAGCTTTAAGCTCACCCCCTCCCATTTCATCCCATCTTTAGGTGAAAAGCATGAAATCGAGTAACCAAGGGACAAGGCATCACTACGATTATGCATCTTTTTGTACTTTAAGATAGTTTTGGAAACACAAGGCTTTAGTTGCATTTTGAGCAAATTATTGTTCATGTATCTTTTGTATTTTATGAGTTTGAGATATTGATGTATTATGGCTTAAAATGCCCATAAAATCTTTGTAAGACTCTTATTTTTTTGAAATTAATGAAATATGATTGTGTTTTGCTTGTGATTCTCAAAATTGGTATATTGCATTTCAAACCTTCCATAAGTGTCGAAATATGTGTTCTAACTCCAAGGGAAAAACTATAATAATTTGAGCTTAATGAGGCAAAGTTGTCTTCTAGAAAGTTGTATTTTATCGTCTTAGCTTTCCAATGGTATTAAGTATGTGATTTTTGGACATCGGAGTGAAGCGATATGATTATTATAAGGGGTGATGTTTCCTTGACCAAGCCTTCGTCTGATGCTTCTTTAATCATTTGTCTGATGCATCTTTGACCAAGCCTTCATTTGATGCTTCTTTGACCATTCGTCTGATGCATCTTTGACCAAGGCTTCATCTGATGCTTCTTTGGCCATTCGTTTGATGCGTCGTTGACCAAGCCTTCGTCTGATGCTTCTTGACCATTCGTCTTATGCATCATTAACCAAGCCTTCGTCTGATTCATCTTAGACTTACTTCTTTCGTCTAACACATCTACCTTTTGGAAATTCTAGATTTTGACCCTCTAGATAGCAAAATCTCTCTTAGAGATATTCACAAAGGTTGTAGATCTCGAAGTCCTCTTTGAAACTGTCCTAAGAAGATCTTAATATGACATCTATAGCGAAAGTTGTCCTAATTGTTCCAAGACAGGTACATCAGGATTGAGAACATAATCAAGTTGGATTATTTTTATCATAACGTCTTCTTCAGACATCCAAATGAAGTGATTCTTGAACCAATAGATTTGTAACATATTTTTGTATCTCTCCATAAAAAGTGGTAGCTTTGGTGGTTGATTTGAAGAAGATTGATAGAATCAAAGTAAGGGTATCAGTTGGAAGAGTATGATATGGATATTTTTGTTTTACTAAACATACTTCGGTATTTTGATGATGTCTTAATCTGTAGAGCTCCAAATGGGATGATTCTTGTTTCTAAATAAACTAGAGACATAGAGATACAACTTGTATATAGAAATTGAGTCTTAATTTAATCTTTAAGAATTTCAAGTTTTGGATGGAATTTGAGTATAATGTACTATTTCAGTTTAATAACACTTCGAAAACAATTGGCCTATAACTTTCAGATTTCTGAACCAAATTGAATGTTTTTTATGTCATTAAAAACTTAAGACAATAGGGAAAAAATGTTCTGAAGAAGTAATTTTGTAATTCCGATTTGAGTTTTCCCAAAATCTGTTCTGAAATAGGAGAAATAAGTTTGTTTTTAATGTTTGACTAGTGTGGGCACGCCACCGTTGCGGGATGCGTGTTTGAATGTCACTTAGGATGTCAAGCATGTGACTTACGAGGGCAGAGTCCTAACACTTATGGTATCAGGGTGACTAGGTTTAGGGGTATCCTAGGCACGAAATGGGTAGGTTAAGACATGAAATAAATATGCATTGTTTTAAATAAATAACTTGCATTGTTTTGAATTGTTTCACATGATTTGAAATTGTTTTATATGATTTGAATCGTTTTACTTTATTTGAAATTGTTTTACGTGAAATGAAGATTTTAAATTGTTTTATATTAAAGCAGTCAAAATGCTGCCTTGAAAGAGAACTCAAGGAGCTATGACTCGATCTCGCTCCCGCCACAGGAGCACGGACAAATCCTATGTCCCATAGGATGCAGGGATATATTCTACTCCAGATCCTGAGGCACCTAGTATGCAACATGAGGTGCCTCCACCACCTCCTCCTATGCCTCAAGCAAATCCTATGGATCCGTATTTCTTTCAAGCCTTTACTCAGGCTTTCACATATGCCATGGGTCAAGGGTCACAAGTTTTGATGCAAGCTCAAGTGGAGAGGAGTGGACCTTATGATAAGCTCCGCAAGTATGGGGCCGTGGATTTCAATGGGACTGCAAATCTGGAAGAGGCTGAAGCATAGTTGAAGAGGACTGAGAGGGTCTTGATTAAGATGAAGTGCTTTAATGAGTAGAAACTGGATTATACAGTGAGCTTGCTATAGGGGGATGTACTTCATTGGTGGGAATCAGTGCCCCACAGTCAGGTTATGCCTCTGGTGTTGTTATGAAGAGATTTTGTGGAAGTGTTTAGGAAGAAGTACCTCTCCAGAGTTTATGTACAAGAGAAGGCTAGAGAGTTTTTGAATCTCACAAAGAGGGACATGAGTGTAAGTGAGTATGAGCTGAAGTTCACCTAGCTTTCCCGATATGCGGCCAACATTGTGGTGAATGAGGAGGACAAGTTTCCCAAGTTTGAGGGAGGTCTTCATTTGGGGATCAAGGAGAAAGTCTTGATCCACAATTTATGTGACTACCAGCAGTTGGTAAATGCTAAACTCCAGGCTGAGAAGCTGGAGAATATTAAGTATGAAGTGAACAAGAAGAGGAAGAACTGGGTGCATTCTTCCAAGAAAGGGATGAGTGCTCCAATGCCTGAGAGGGGTGTAAAGAGCTTCCATACACAGAGCGAGGTGGCAAGCAGTGCCTTTGTTAGGAACAAACAGTCAAGGGCAGTTTCAGTACAAGCCTCAATGATGGGAGGCAATAACAGGGTGGAGAGGAGCAAGAACATGATTCCCTAATGTTAGCATTGTGGGAAGCTTCACAGGGCAGAGTGCTTCAAGTTACTTGGAGCATGTTTTCGTCTTGGAGAAAAGGGACACATGATTAGGGACTGTCCCCAAGTAACAAGGCAAGAGGGGTCATAATTGCAAGCCCCAAGGAGAGCTAAAACAGGGAGAACAAGGCCAGTCACTAAGGTGGTCAGTTCTGTAGCTGCAAGGAAGGCTATTCGACCAGGAAGGCCAAGGGGTCAAACACAGGCAAGGGTGTTTGTTATAACTAGAGAGGAAGCTGCAGCCACTCCTGAAGTTGTCACAGGTACAGCTCAGTTATTTAATTCTAAAGTATATGTTTTGATTGATTCTGACTCCACGCATTCATTTGTTTCTGCAAGCATGTCATTACATCGTATGAATTCAGTGCCTTTGAACAGTCCTTTGATTGTTAGTAAACCTCTAGGGAGGAATGTGATAATCAGTAAAGTGTTTAGAAGTTGTGAGCTCTTCATTGAGGGTGCTAGACTGGTAGTGAACTTACTACCTTTAAACCTCAAGGGGCTAGATGTTATACTGGGAACGGACGCTATAGAGAAGTATCATGCAAAGTTAAATTGTAGCCTCAAAGAGTTGGAATTTGATTTGGGCAATAGAGAGAAGGTGATTTTCAAAGGAGATAGGAGAACACCATCAACAAGAATTGTTTCGACTATGATTTGTATTTATAGCCTTTGTCTTCAACTGCTTCTTGTTTCTTGTAGAAACCGTTATTCAGTTGAGTTTTGTAACTAACTCCAACTGACTAATTGTTCGACGTATTAGTGTGTCTTCGACTTCGTATCGTCTGTGTTTTCCTCTTCTTTTGTGTTTTCTGAGCTTCTTCTGTGTTTTTTTATCTTCTATCTTTTGCCGCTTCTTCTGTCTTTTTTATCTTTTGTCTTTTGCCACTTCTTCTATCTTTTGCCGCTTCTTCTGTCTTTTTTATCTTTTGTCTTTTTCCGCTTCTTATTTCTTTTTATCTTCTGTCTTTTGCCACTTCCTTTGTCTTTTTTATCTTCTGTCTGTTGCTGCTTCTTTTGTCTTTTTTATCTTTTGTCATTTACCGCTTCTTCTGTCTTTTTTAATCTTTTGTCTTTTGCCACTTCTTCTGTCTTTTTTATCTTCTGTCTTTTGCCGCTTCTTCTTTCTTTTTACTGAACGCTTAACACACTTATAAAAATAATTCATTTATTTCTAATATTATTATTATTTGATTGTCACCAAAATTAATAGATGTGAAGTCATCTTGACTTAACAAAAGAATGATGAGAAAAGGGTGTGAAGTCTTCTTGGCACATATTATAGACACTAATGTGAATGAAGTGAGGATAGAGGATTTTCCAATTGTGAGGGAATTTCAAGACGTGTTTCTAGAGGACTTACCTGGTTTGCCACCGGTGAGAGAAATCGAGTTTACCATCGACTTGATTCTCGGCAAATCACCTATTTCTATACCACCGTATGGAATGGCTCCAGTTGAGCTGAAAGAGCTTAAGGAACAGTTGGAAGAACTGCTAGAGAAGGGGTACATAAGGTCGAATTTGTCACTATGGGGAGCGCTAATTTCTGTTTGTTAAGAAGAAGGATGGAACATGGCGGACGTGTATTGACTATCGGAGACTCAATAAAGTGACTATTAAGATTAAGTATCCTCTGCCCCGGATTGATGATCTGTTTGACCAGTTGCAGGGTGCAAGGGTCTTTTCCAAGATTAATCTCAGGTCGGGCTATCATCAGCTCAGAACCAAGGAGTCTGATTAAGTAAAACAGCCTTTAGGACATGTTATGGGCATTACGAGTTCCTAATCATGCCATTTGGTTTGACCAATGCTCCAGCTGCTTTTATGGATCTTATGAATAGGGTCTTCAGGGAGTATCTGGAACAATTTTTCATTGTGTTTATAGATGACATTTTGGTGTATTCCAAGAATGAAGAGGAACATAAGGAGCATCTCGGGATAGTGTTGCAGGCACTAAGGGAGAAGGAGCTTTATGCTAAGTTCAGCAAGTGTGAGTTTTGGCTTCACGAGGTGATATTCCTTGGACACGTGATTTTTAAAGATTTGATACATATTGATCCGAGGAAGGTTGAAGCAGTGGTGAATTGGCATGCACCAAAGACAGTGACAGAAGTGAGGAGTTTTCTGGGTCTGACAGGGTATTATAGGAGGTTTGTGGAGGGATTCTCCATGATAGCTGCTCCACTGACCAAGTTAATTAGGAAAAATTAGAATTTTATCTAGAGTGATGAATGTCAGAAGAGCTTTAAGAAGCTTAAGCACAGATTGACAAGTGCTCCAATTCTGATTTTACCTATAGGAGATGAGGGTTAAACAGTTTGCAGTGATGCTTTAAGAAAGGGTTTGGGTTGTGTCCTGATGCAAGGAGACAAGATAATAGCTTATGCCTCGCGGCAACTAAAGCCTTATAAGTTGAATTAAACAGACTAATTCTCTGCATGTATTAGCCAAGAAGTACATTGATGAGATAGCAAGATTACATGGGATTCTAGATTCCATAATTTCTGACAGGGATCCTCTATTTACTTTAAGATTCTGGGGAAGCTTACAAGAGGCTCTAGGAACCAAGTTGAATTTTAGCACAGATTTTCACCCCCAGACAAATGGTAAATCTGAAAAGACCATTCAGACCCTTGAAGGAATGTTTAAGGCATGTGTGATGGATTTCAAAGGAGCTTGGGACGAGCATTTGCCATTGGTCAAATTCACTTACAATAATTCATACCATTCGAGCATTCAAATGGCTCCTTATGAAGCACTGTATGGAAGGAGATGTAGAACTCTAATATGTCAGGATGACGAAGGAAAAAGGAAACTGATAGGGCCAGAGTTGCTTCAGATGATAGTTGACAAGGTCAGTTTGGTTAAGCAATGACTTAAAGCAGCACAGGATAGAATGAAAAGTTACACTGATGCACATCGAAAGCAGATGGAGTATAAAGTGGGCGAGAAAGTCTTTCTTAAGAAATCTCCTTGGAAAGGAGTAATAAGATTTGGCAAGAAAGGTAAGATGAGTCCGAGATATGTGGGTCCTTATAAAATTCTTAAAAAGATTGGACCGCTAGCTTATAGATTGGCCTTTCCATTGGAATTGTCTCAGATATATGATGTCTTTCATATTTTGATCGCAGCTCGTCATTCAATCCTAAAATCGATCCTTGGAAACCAGTAAAAAACAATAAATTCCAAGATTGCAGTATAAGCTGAACCTCGGGTCGTCACACTTCTTGGAACCGACAAAAAATTGTTTAAAGCTAGCCTAAGTTAAACAAATGCAATAAAAGCTGATAAAAAGTTGGGGGGTTTTGCAAGTTGATCAAAAATTAATACTCCTCATTGATGATGTCCTTGAGCCGGGAAAATACTTTTCCAAGCAGGTCTTCCGCAAATTGGTCCAGCTGTGGTAGGCATTGGCCACATGCCTCGGGAGGCTCATGTACCACTTCCGTGCCTTTCCTTCCAAAGATAGATGAAAAACCTTCCAAAGTACTTGATCCAAATGTGCTCCTACCGGTTTCATGCTTTGACAAATCATCGACAGTGC
>JANIHZ010000001.1:37395650-37410167 GCA_027478365.1 Erythroxylum rufum
GCTCGTTCGCTTAGGCTCGGGGAAGGAGGGCTCAAGTCTTAGGTGCTGGATCTTGCAGGCGTAGCTAGTCTGTCTTTCTTTCCTTAATCGGTCTCTCTTCTTCATTCTATCTCCTGTTTTGTACTTCTAAAAAGGCATGCTTGGTTACATTTAGTAAATTGTTAGGAGCAAATAGTAGTTTTTATCTAATGAGACTCGAGTAGGAAAGTCTTAAGCAATTATTATAGAATTTCAAGGAGGAAGTATATATGTCGTTTGTATTATTTATTGTGTGGATAATTCAACAAAATATTTTTTGTTATTGAAATAATTAAATACTAAAATGCATGAGATGTTTGAAAATAAATAGACTTCTTGAAGAAAAACTAAACAAAACTTTATTCAAAATATTTCCATAATAGTATATAAGATGGAGTAATTAGGATTATGATGTAAATATACCATTAATAAGTGGATAAACATTTAGTACATCCTCCTGCTTGTGCTTAGATTGTGGAGTATTTTCACAAAATAAGTTGGATATGCCACTATTCTTAAATCAAGTAGAGAAATTCGGACCTTAAAAGTTGGATAAAAATAGATGAAATTAGATTAGCTTTAATAGACTTCATCTATTAAAGAAGTCTTCAAATATTAAAAAATTGAGAGTAATCATTTTAGTGGTTTTCTAATCATGATTATTGTTGATTAAATTGCCTTTATATGCTTGTAAATATATTTTATAATATATAAAAATAATCTAGTTAATGATTCATTCAGCACCTTTTTAGAGATGCAATATTTTTCTTCCTATCATATGCCCAACAATTAATATATCATTAAGATACAATAAATTCTTGTTTCTTTTTTTAGACCGTAATGACTCATTTTCAGTCGACACACCAAATATTCTTTTCCTTGAAGTTCAAATCCCTTGGTTACTCCATATATATCTCCTCTTTTAGGTTTCTATGTAGAAATGTTGTCTTGATGAAATCTTTATCACAAGTGAAAAGATGCCTCCAAAATTAACTCCCTTTTCTAAGTACACCTTTTTATGAAGATTCTAGCCTTGTATCTTGGTTGTGGGTTATTCTCCTCATTCTTGAAATTGTATGCCCATTTGTTTTTTAAGGCTCATTTGCCTTTCGACAGCTCCACTAGATCATAAATGTGGTTCTTAAGACAGGATTGCATCTCCTCTTGCATGACTTTCAATCATTTTTCTTTATGAACATCAATCATGGCCTCATCGTAGTGTCGAAGGGCCCTCTCCGTAGTTAGTGTAAAAAACTCATTAGGGAGATATCTAGTAGAGGATTTTCTTTCTCTAATTGATGTCCACAACTAAGGTTGTTTCACATGTTTAGACTCCACAAACTTGACAGGTTTTGTATTATTTGTATCAGTTCATGAAGAATCCTTTATTGAAGACTCACTATGATAACATTACCGATTTCGTTATAATTTTGTCATACCAATTTTTCCCTTTGGATTATTATGTACCACAGGAGATGAATTATTATCGGAGTAGGTGTTGATTATGTGCTTAAGTATCTCTGGCTATTTGGAATCTTTGATGGTCCGACCTTTGAAAAATATGACATTTTGACTTCTCACAATCTTCTTATTCACCGAATCATACATTCAACAGCCAAACTCATCTTACAATGAGCCAAAATATATGCACAATGTTATCTTCAAATCAGGTATGAAGCATGCATTCTTAGCAATGTGAACTAATGTACATAGCAAAACACCTTAACATGGCCATTTGAGATCTTCTATTCTGTCCATACTTTCTCTAGAATATCTCCTTCGAACGGACTTGAGGGAGAGTGTTTGACAACTTAGGACGTTTAGTGTAAGAGAGAATGTATAACATCCTTTCCTCGGTAGCCTGGTTCATTGTTTCAGTGATATTATTTAATTGCGGTACCTTTGGTAATGTTTTCTAAAGCTTGTTGCAAAATGACTATCAATATGCTTCAAATAGGCTATAGTACTCTCTACCATTATCAACTATGATATATTGCAACTTTCTGCCTGTCTCTATTCTCCTTCAGTATGGAATTCCTTGAATGCCTTGAGTACATTTTCATTTATATTCAACAAAGACACTTATACCTTTCCCGAATGGTTATCAATAAAAAGTGAAAAAATGTAATACATCGCTAATTGATTTTTTAGTCATTAAACATACATCAGAATGCATCAAATTAAGAATATATTTTCTCCTACATGGCTGATTAGTGATGTGAAATCAAACTTTATGTTGTTTACCAGTCAAATAATAAGTGCATGGTTCAAGTGTTTTACCTTTCATCTTATGAAGGAGTTCTTTACGAGCAAGGATTTAAAAACCCTTCTTGCTTATATACCTTAACCTATTATGTTATAACTCTAAGTATGAGTTATCATGGGCGACATTAGTTTCTCCCTTATAGAAGCTTCCTTGTTTAATATATAGTGAATTTTTCTTCCTTTCATGATGGTCTTACTGTTACTTGAGAGTTTCCATTTTCCCATGTCAAATTGATTCACATAACCATCATTATTGAGCTTCCCGATAGAAATAAGATTAAGGCGCATATTAAGGACATGTCTTACAGCTTTCAATATAAGTTTACACCCCATGTCGGTCATCAAAATGACATTGTTGATCCATATAATCTTACTTGTTACTTGATTTCCCATATTAAGTGTACCAAAGTCGTCACTTTAGTATATTGAGAAGAACTTTTTATATGGGGTGACATAGAAAAAGGCACCTGAATCAATAATACTTGAATTGTCATTGTAGGCAATGTTAAGAGAATTGTCTTCTGCAATGAGAAAGGCATCACTGTGATCTTTTTCTACCACAATAGTTGTGCTCTTCTCTTTTTTCTTCTTTAGGTCGATCTAGTCTAGCTTGAGAGTCCCATTCTTCTTAACTCTCTTGGATTTTGACATTTAAATTTCTTGTGATCAAGTTTACTATAATAGTAGGAATTGACTTTTGGTCGTGATTTGGACCATCTTCTTAAATTGTCACGACCTCTACTTCTACTCCTTTTACGAGACTCATTTCTTCTCTTATTCTCGATAACATTTGCCTTGAATTATATTGATATACCATGTTCGTATCTTTTAGCTTCTTCATTCAATAGGTTATTAATGATGGTGTTCATCGTGAGTTTTCCTTCTAAGGCTAAATTGCTAAGTGTGACAATAAGAGTATCCTAACTCTCGAGTGGTAAACTAAGAAGCAATAAGGGCTGCAACTTTTCATCAACTTTGTTAGTTAATTTACGAGCCCTTTAAATATGTTTAAGTGCTCGACCATACCTTGACCATCTTTGAACTCCAATTTGACCAACTATCTTACAAAGTGGGCTTTATTTCGAGGCATCTTCTTTTAAATTATAGACTCAAGTTTTGTTTATAATTTGTATGCATTAATGTAAATTGACACATCCTTCAAAAAGCTTCGATCGATAAACTTGTGGATTATAGCCACTGCCTTTTAGTTTAAGAGCTCTTAGTCTTTATCAATTTTTCCCTATGATTTATTCATGTTCGTGATTGGCTCGTGCAAATCTATACAATATAAATGATCATCCTTCATCGGCTTCCAATAGGAGTAATTCTTTGTGGTGAGTTTGAACATGTCAATATTATGAGTGATGGTACACTTCATTTTAATCACACAATAAATTACTCTTTTAAACTAGAGCTCTTATATTAATTTTGGAAAAAATCGTAATAATATGAAAACTATACCTTTTTTCATTGTATGATTAACATGGGAACTCAAAAATAATATGAAAGTATCAGAGTGGTAGAAGAACATTAGAATTTTACATTAAAACTCTCCAATGTGAGAAGGAAAAAAACCTTAGAATCGGAGGTCTAAAAGATTTTCCACTATAATAGGATTAGAAAATTTTCTTCTGTAGCTTAAACTAGAGAATAACTCAACTTCTCACCCTATTTAAGATGGATTAAAATGCTTCAATACTTCACGAGTTTGTGGTAGATCACTCACACATTCAAGCTTAAGAAATTGGAGATTTTCTCAAGCTCTTCACTCTTCAAAGGGCTTGAATATGTGAGTGATCCATGACAAATTGGTAAAATATTTGAGCATTGCAATCCATCCTAAATAGGCTGAGAAGTTGAGTTAGTCTCTAGTTTAAGCTATAAAAGAAATTGTTCTAATCCTACTATATTATAATGGACGATCTTTCGAACCTCTAGTCTTAAGATTTTTCCCTTCATGTCGTAGAGCTTTTTATGTAAAATTCTAATGTTCTACTACTCTCTTACATACTTTCATATTATTTCAAAAGGCCCATTTTAATCATACACACAGAGAAAGTTTAGTTTTCACTTTATTTCATTTTTTTCTCAAATGGTATGAGAGCTTTAGTTTTAATAAGTAATTTTCTTATTTTATTTAAAATGAAGGGTACCATCACTCACAATAGAGACATGTTTAAACTCGCCATGAAGAATTCCTCCTATTATAAGCCGATGATATAGGACCATTTATATTGTATAGATTTGCACGAGCCAATCAGAAATATGAATAAGACGTAAGGAAAAATCAATAAATAATGGGCGCTTTTAAACTAAAAGGCGGTGGCTATGATCTGTAAGCTTATCAACCAAAGCTTATTTAAACACATGCCTTTTAGTTTAAGAGCTCCCATTCTTTATCAATTTTTCCCTATAGCTTATTCATGTTTATAAATGGCTCGTGCAAATCTATACAATATAAATGGTCCTCCATCATTAGCTTCCAATATGAATAATTCTTCGTGGTGAGTTTCAACATGTCACTATTATAAGTGATGGTACCCTTCATTTTAAATTACAAAAAAAAAATTATAGTTTTAAAATAAAGTTCTTACACTTCTTTTGAGAAAAAACATAATAAAGTGAAAACTATACTTTTCCTTTTTGTATGATTAAAATAGGCACTCAAAAATATTATGAAAGTAAGTAAGAGAGTAGTAAGAGAACACTAAAATATTACATGTAAAACTCTCCAGTGTGAAGGGAAAAATCTCGGGACCAGAGGTCCAAAAGATCTGCCACTATAATATAGTAGGATTAGAACAATTCCTTCAGTAGCTTGAATTATATTATTAGTATACTAATATTACTAATTTAAGTATTTGACTACAACTGGACTCTACGTAGTAGACTATTAAGGTAAATTATATTTTTTAATATTGTTATCATATTTGTAAATGGTAGGTTCATTTATGTGTCAACACCACAGACACCACATATCATATTTGTAAATGGTCAGTGTTTAATGAATTGGAATATCACATCAAGTAATTTATCATAACAGTCAACAATTGTAGCATGAATAATGCAATGATTGAAAAGGTGAAGAATAAGTTACGTGTTGAAAACTTGTTGGTTGGTGGGAGGTTGTTCCATATGTGTTGTTTTGCGTATATTATAAATTTAATTGCAAGAGGACATGTTAGAGATGATAAAGGAAGCAATAAAGTAGATATGAGATAGTGTAGTACATTGGATTGCAACACCCAAAAGAGTTGAAAATTTTGAAAAAACTGCATGACAACTACGCATTCTATAGATAAAGAAGTTGGTTTTTGATTGTCCTCCTAGATGGAACTCAATCTTCAAGATGTTGGAGTTAGCAATCCTATATGTTGAGGTTTTTACTAAGCTGTGTCAAAGAAATTCTTAGTATACTTGCCTACCTACAAAAGAGCAATGGGAGATGGCTAAAGAATTTTGTGTACAGTTGAAGATATTTTATACTACTACTGAAATGTTCTCAGGAACAAAATATCCAACTTTGCACAGTTAGTTTAGCGATATGTATGAGATCAAGAAAGCTTTATCTGATTGGACATTTGATTCCAATAAGGTTATTCAGGTTATGGTAGAGCAAATGAAGGAGAAGCTTAATTCTTATTGTATATGATTGGACATATTGTGGCAGTTTCTTGTGTTGGACTTAAGAAACAAAATGGAGGGGGTTAATTTTTATTATAACATATTGTATGGTGATCGGGCTTAAGAGCATGTTGATGTCATTAAACAATTCTGGTATGATTTGTTTAATGATTATCAACTAAGATTGGGCAAAATTAAGGATTACAATTGCTCAGGCTATTCAGCTCTAACTTTAGGTTTAGTTTCAAGTTCAAGTTCGAGTTCGGGTTCAGGTTCAGCTTCTACTTCTACTTCTTCTAATAATATTTTGAAATCTTTATTTGCAAAATTCATGAAAAAAAAAAAAGGGATAGGACTTCTTATAGTATGATGAAGTTGGATAAATATTTGACAACGAATTGTACGACTGAAATTGAAGGTGTAGGGTTCGATGTATTGCCATGGATGAAGAACCATGGAAATGATTTTTTTATCACGCAAGTAAATGTACGAGACTTGTTAGCTTTTCCAGCATCTACTGTTGCTTTGGAGTCTGCTTTTAGTACTAACGGTTCAGTTATTAGTCCTTATAGTACTCGACTTCATTATAGTACTGTAGAAGCCCTTATATGTGCTTGAAATTAGTTAGATGATAAAGATATTGAGGGTAAACTCTATTATATATGATGTATCAATTTTGTTTATTTTTATGATATTATCTTATCTTATATGTGATTTTAATTTTATATTAATATAGGTACTGATCCAAAGGAAACCACTTAGACCAGCCACTCAACTGAAAAATATTTCAAAAAAATATTTAATGATGAAGGTATATTTAATTGTTTATTATCATGTGTTTAAAATTCATTTAATGCAATTATTACATAATAATATTTCGATAGGTAGATCAAGTAATGCGAACTATTGACTATCCTGATTATAATGATTAGCTATCCTCTTTCCTGTACTTTGGGTTTGTTATCTTAAATCTTTGTTTTTAGAATTACTTATCTTTCATGTGATTACTTTAGTTTTTTTTGTAATTGAAGATATAATTATTTACTTGTGTGTTTTTTTACAGGTCCTGAACTATTGTCTTTGCCTGTTTACTCTACTAAACTTTAACATCTGCTCTCCAATCTTCATTCTCCAACTTTAATTGATAATTTCCTTTTGAATTTTTGTAAATTCTATCATTTAATAAATTGGATAATATTAGCACAATGATACTCTTTTGTTTTGATAATAAAATGATTTTCATAGTACTGCTATTTTATTTGTTAATTAAATGAATGGTGCATTTCTCATATATAATCTTTTTCTTTCACTTTCTTTAAAAAACAAATTTAGTTTCAACTTGTTTATTTAATATATACATTTATTAAAAACTCATTTTTCATTCCAAAATGTGTTAATTAAATGAATGTTATATTTATCATATATAATCTTTTTAGTTCACTTTCTTTTTTAAAAAATTAGTTTCAACTTATACATTTCAAAATTTTATGTATATTTTTTTTATACATTCACCAAAAAAAAACTCTTTTTTCATTAAGCAATTGTGTTAATTAAATGAATGCTGTATTTCTCATATATAATTTTTTTGTTCACTTTCTTTAAAAAATAAATTTATTTTCAACATATTCATTTCAAAATATATATAGGCTTGACAATGGAGCCCGGGCGTGGTCTGGCACGATGCTCAACAAGCAATGACAAAATGACGTCGTTTTGATTTTTTAAAAAAATAATAAGTCACCTAGCCCATCTGGGCCTGGGATAGTAAGGTCCCATATGGGCCCGACTTGACTCATTATCATCCTTAAATATATAGATTTTTTAAAATTAAAAACTAAAAATATTTTAAAAAATAAAAAATAGGCAAGGCCTAAGCCCGATCAAGTTTCGGGGTAGGGCTCGAGCCCTAAGACCTGATTGAGTCTCAAGTTACCCAAAGCAAGTCTGGGTTGGGCTTCAAACTCAATTTCTCTAGGCTCGATCATGTCTTAGATTGGGCTCAGGCCAGGAATAAACTGTTCGAACTAAGATCGAGCTCAATCAGCCCATTACCAACCTTATATGCACCTGATTTGCATGCCTTTAATGCAATCCACGCATACATCCCATTCAGTAAAATCCAATTGAGATAAGATTTTTACTTTTCACTAATCTCAAAATTCTTTCTTTAGATATGTGACCAAACATTTGATTCTATAAGAAAATATAATACTCACTATTTGTACTATGTTTACTACCTATATTATGTTTGACATGAAATAGAAATTCAACAAAATATGCATCAAGATTGAAATGATGTAAGTAATTATCTAAAATATTAGAACCATAATAGTACTTATGTTTATATAGAAAAAACAATGTTTCCAATCTTAAAGCTCAATCCTACTTCATCCAACTTTCTAATAGAAACTACATTCCTAGAACATCCGACAATATAAAGAAACATTTTTATATTTAGATGATAGTAGGTGTCGAGATTAGTCTGTACATCACAATTCTCTTTATTTGTGTTTTTATTATGTTCCCCATTTATAGGAACTTTTTTGTTCCGTTTATGAGTTGGGTTGAAAGGAATGCTTGAGTAACGTCAATGATGTTTATGAGTTGGATTGAAAAGAATTCCTATGTAACATGTGACATGTAAATAGTTGCATCAAATTCTAACCATTAGGTATTATTAGACACTTCAATAAGATTTAATTCAAAATATACCAAAATAGAACGTGACTAGCTTTCTTATCGAACTAAGGAGAAAGCAAGTTGATGATAAACTGAACTAGAAAGGACTCACTTACATCCATACCTATTAATTTAAACTTTCCTACTAAATTTGCGAAGTCTATCACGTGATCATGAATAGGCTGTGACCAATCAAACTTTTTGGTCATCAAGTTATTTATCAAGTTCTCTACAATGGACTTGTCAGTTATATTTGATTAGGAGTACTCCTTAATCTTCATCGTAAATTTCCTTATATTGTCCATTTTAGGTATCTATGACTTAACATTATCAACAATTGTCAACCACATAAAGTTTAAGTTTAGCTTGTTTGATCATTCCCAAACCTTGTGAAAAGACTTGTCAATTTCTATACTAGTCTTAATAATGGCTGCGAGTTTTTCATCCAAAACTATTGCTACGTCCAAAGTCATAACACCCAACTAAAACTAGATTTGCTCAAACCATTCTACATAGTTTAGTCCGTTGAACTTGAGAAATGCATTGCCTAAAGCAAACGTATTAGTAAAAGTTAGGAACATAATACAAGCTCATACATTAATGCTTTTAGTAACGTTAATAGATTCAAACAAACAATAAACTTTGAATTAAAGTTCACTTTTGGGTGATCTTTGAATACATAGTTTTGTCCAATAATAATGGTAACATAACATATTTTAATAAATAATTAATCATACTCAAGTCAACTTGTTAACAAATCTTTGGATGTATATTCACATTCATTAAGTATGTCAATAAGTTATTATAAGCGGTGGCCCACGTTTAGGTGATCGTTATAATAAATGATCTCAATTATTTATTTCAATCCTTTATCTCATTTAATAACATCACATAAATATGAACAATTAATTGCACAATTAAATGCCTAAATATTTTTTTCAAGTTGGAAGCTTTTTATGCAATAAGTATTTAATCGAGCAAGTATTGAATACAAAACCATGAATCACTTCTTTTGAAAAAATAATTCTTATAGTAAGCTCTAGAAAGTGAGACTATCCCTTAAATATGTACTAACCAATTGATATATATGTTAGGTTCTTATGCTCGCATATCGTTCTTTTCTTAAATAAAATCTAATCTGACGCTTCAAATGCTTTATCCCTTTATCATTTAGAACTGACACTTTCAGTATATATATATATGCCTAGCTAAGCCATAATTGCAGTGCGTTCCAAGTGTCCAAGTTTTATTGATGATAATGAGCCAATTTTGGGAATCTTAGTGAAGACTATGAAAACAATAAAAGGAAGAAATGATCTTTTTGTGACGCCTTCCAAAATTGTTTCTTTTAAACAATAATAAATAATACTTCATTAGTTTCTTTTCCTATGTTTCATATTAATACACACTAGAAATATATAATTTTATCCAACTTGGAATACATAAATGGAGTTTTAACTGTTCCTCAGCATTAACCTATTATGCCAATGGTTAGTCAGTGTCTACAATCATAATACCGAAAATAACGATATGAAATATAATTTGACCGTGTTAGTGAAATATTATTACTCGCTTGTAAGAACGGTAAATTAAAAAAATATCATATAAATAATAAAATTTCATAATTATTTTTAAATATTTAAATATAACAAATCAGAGTTCTTTTCTTTATAAAATTTTCCAATTCTATGATAATCAAGAAATTTCAATAAACTTTTTTTTATTTCTTTTTCTAATCTTTTTTTTAAGAGACCTTAATATCTTTAAGTTAAATAATCATCATTTCAACGAATTATATATTACTAAAAATAATCTAACAATTGCCTCAAGTCGTGGCCGCCACTAATTTCCTCCCAAAAACAGAAATAATAAATTTACATGAAGCATCGCCTACGTCAGAGTGCCAAAAATATGCACAACTCTTACCTAACGCGTCCTGCTCAAAAGCTTCTACTTTTTCCTTCTCTTTGATTATAAGTTTTGTTTCTTTATTGCCCAAGTTGGCAACTTGCGCCTTCATTATTAATTTGGCCTCCTCCAGGAGTGGAAAGTTGCTCTCCAAAAGTCATTCTTTTATGACTTCCGAGGATAATGCCCCTTCACGTTGTCTAACTAATACAGCAAATTCCTTCATATCAACTCTTCTATCTAATCATCAATTAAGATAAGCAGTTAGATTTTAGTTAACATACAAATATTTTTTAGTTTGATATACGTGGATGAGAGAATTTGCTTTTAATGTTCCAATTCTACTAAAAGTAGTAGGAACGATTAAGTAACTTTAAATATTCGGTGGAATCTCATAACAGTGGTTAAAAGTTTTAAATTGACAATCAAGTTAATCATATCCTCTCATTCACTCACTCTACCAAATAGAATAGGGTTTAGATGAGTGGGAATAATGATATGCAAAGAAATGGAGAAAGTAGCGTTGCTACTGCCCCGAGAAACAGCAAACCAAAACTTGAAGAGGGTGATAACCACTTGTGGACCTAAGTCAAATGGTGCAATAACTGCATACTCAATTGCAGAAATTGATGCCAGCTTACCTAAGGTAAGCATTAGCTTATCTTTAAAGTTGGAAAACATAATCTTCCACGTATGGTTCAGGCTCTTTGGTCGGAACTAAAGGGAACAATTACTCAAGTATGTAATAATGGTAGCTTCGAATTGTCCAACATGGAGATGGATGCTCCATCTTGCATCCCTTGGATAAGGATCATATACCAAAAATCTTGCACCATCCTTCGTCGTTTTGCCACCATCTTCAAGCCTTTTATAATAGGACGTGATCCTCTGAGCCATTCTTTTGTACCAACTCTGTCCCATTTAATCTCAACCTTTTATTTATGTAGGACTCATCCTTTATCGTTTTGCCACCATCATCAAGCCTTTATAATGGGACATGATCCTCTGTGCCATCTCCTCTATACCAACCCTATCTCTTTTAATCTCAACCTTTCATTTATGTGGACCTACATAAATGAAAGGTTGAGATTAAAAGAGACAAGGTTGGTACAAAGGAGACAACACAGAAGATTTGAGGGGCTTTATAATCTAATACTTTTTTTACGTGGATTATAATTAATTAATTTTTTATTTTATATAACAACGAAAATAACAACTCAATAGAAGTTCCCTTAAAATGTGAAATTTGAGAAAGCTAAGTAGTATATAACCTTAAGCTTAACTAGTAAAGATCCGTTAGACTTACCTAAAAAAATGTACATATAAACATAATAAAATAATAATAATTAAAAAATAAAAATAGACATAAAAGGTAACAAATAAGTATAAATATAAATATAAATATAAGAAATATAATAAACAACACAATAAATATAGAACAAAATAAATAGTAAATAAATAAATACACAAATAAGAAAAAGATAAGTAAATCAATCAATCAATCAAACAAGTCATTGCGAGAATATATTTAAGCTAAGTAAAGAAATATAATTAGATTAAATGATGATCTAATAGCCATTAGTTACATTTGTAATTTTTTAATAATTTAGTCCTTTTATCATATCATGTATGTTAAGTATGATATGATTATTACACAAAATTATTAAGATATTTTATAATAATGTCTAAAGTTATGACTAATTAATTTAAATATTTTTTAGCATTTGTAACTCTATCCGTAGGTAATTTATAAGAGTTTAGGTGAACATCATTTATAATTTAATTTATAAGAAGTTTTTTTCTCTCTAAGTATTGCACGCAGATGAAATGAAATTCAAGAAGAACAATTATGTCTTTTAATCTAAACCTTTTTAATGCCATTTTGCTTTTTCTTGTATAATATACTAATATGTATAGAATATTATTAAATAATTATGTAATTCTCTCTCGTTATTAAGTAGTTTGTAGGTATAGATCCACCAGGTCGTGCCTTTGCTTTTGGTATTGAAAATACCCACTAATTGTAAAGTATTCAATTTCCACAAATATTCTTAATCGATTACGTCCCCGATTAGCCTGCGTGAGAGTTTGGTGCTTGTCTCTTATAGTGCAGGGAATGAGACATTCACCACCTTCGAATTCGAATCCTCTAAAACACGTCCGAAAGTCCATATGATTGTGGCTGTTCCTTACCAAATGCTTGGAACTGATGATAAAGTAGAACTTCACTTTCCATCAACTCTTCAATATTTGTCGGCAAGACATCAACTCTCCAATTTAGTCTGACTAGGTTTTACAAGAACAAAGAAAGTCAGAAACAAAACACCGAAATGCTAACTTTGAAAAAGTATAAGAAAACTGAAAACATCAAGAAAGTATTATATATAATATGTAAAATGTATTGCAATTTATATTTTAAATTTGAATATCAAGTTTAACTTCATTTGCTATAAAAAGTTATCAAAATGTCCATATTCCTCAAACACAAATTTGACCATCATAAGATATATTAGATGGATTGAATTTCCACGTTAATTTAAAATAAAAATAAAAATATTTATATATAAGAATAATTTCATAACCTAATGTTTTAAAATTTTTAAATAAGATATAAACTTTTTTATACGAACGAATAATTTTTTCCTAAAATAAAAAGTAATACAAAAATTTTAGTATGATATCATAATCAACCTACTTCATGTATAGGCTTTGCACAAATATCTAATTTTATAAATATTTACAAATGTCTAATCTTACAAATTTCATACATCATATGTCTATTTCTAAATACAAGGAAGATATATTAATTAAGCTAAATTCCTAATCAACTAAGATAGTTTATATACAAAAATTGAATTAAAGCATAAGTCTTCTTGTGTCTAATCTAATCTTATTATCCAAATTGGATATTAATAAAAAAATAATCTCCACCAGGAAATTTAAACATGCGCCAGTTAAGTAAACAATCTCTCTTTCTCATTTTGTGTTTTCGATTTTCAGTTAATTCCTTTCTTTCTCTCTTTTATTCAGATTTATTTGTGGAACAGAGTCACACTAAAAACAGAAACTTGTGTCTTTTTCGAAAGCCAACCAACCTGCATCTTCAATAATATTTCGGGGTCATTAAATGCTGAAGAAGAACTAGACGTCCTCCCTCTATATAGTAATTAATTAATAAGTCATTGATATCGAAATTTATGAAATAAGGTAAGTATCTACTATTGACAAGTCTTCAAACTTAAGTTTGATGATCATTAAGAACGGAGGTTAATTGTTGTCTTTAATATGGACCCTTGCGAGTAAAGCTAGGTTTCTTGTGCGTGGCATCATGAACAACTAAGTCAAAACTCTACAAGTTGGATCAACGGTTTCTTGAGTTATGAAGCAAAAGAAGTTGACTGCAAGAAAAGGACAAGACAGTAGTTCCCCAAAGACGCAAAGCTTCTTGTCAATGAACGATGGTACATATCCGAAATCGCTCAAGTTGGTAAGGAAGAGCCTCTGGTGCTATAATTCACAGGTTCAAGTCCCAGGATTGAGACCTTCAGGAAGAGGACTTTCTCGAGACTAGGGATGACAATGGGTTTTTAACCCGATGAATATCCGCACTACCCGATCTAATAGATTTAAATATGGGTAGTAAATCATAAAAATCGATGGATATGGATATGGATATGAGTTGAGTCATACAAAATGGATATGGATATGGGTAGAGTAAAACCCAAACCATGGATACTCATATCCTACCCGTTTTTTATTAACTCTATTTTTTCTTGAATATTTATAGTTAAATATAATAAAATATTAAAGTTTTATAAGAAGAAACAACTTTAAAATTTCTATTTTACTCCTCAGTATTTACATTTTTCATCATATTTTATTTTCTTATAGGATGATAATAATGCAAATGATATGGAGATGGAATTTTGAATGTTGTGGAGTTAGCGCAAAGACAATTTGAAGCTTTAGTTATTTCAATCTTTGTTCCAGTTCTAAATTGTAAAAAATGTATGTTGTCTTTGT
>JANIHZ010000001.1:37495298-37506014 GCA_027478365.1 Erythroxylum rufum
ACATAAATTATTAAAGTAAATCAAACAGAAAAATTAAATGGTTCAAAGTTTTTACAGTTGGATAGTTCAATACTGGCTGAACATTTTTTTAATCATCGGTAATTTGTGTTCATCGTAATTAACATTATTTAAAATACTAAGTATTGTAGTTATTATTGTAAAATACTTCTACATGTCTATAAATAGTTTAAGATGTGTAAGAATGATTTTTACAATACTACTTAAAAAAATTACTAAAATTATAATTCCCTAATTTTTTTTCTTTCAAATAGTATGTATGCATTGAGGACAAGCTAGATTATATCAAATATCATGTTTATATCTTAGATTTATTCCTAAGATCAGGCTATCCACATTTCTCCTCTATCCTTTTCGTCTTCTAGTTATGCTAATTTGTTTTTTGTTGAACACTTAGCGATATTGTTCCAACGATTGTTTGCTACCCTATAAAGGCTAAGATCCCATTATCTTCAGCTACGGGATTGATTGAATCATAGAGTTCAAAGCTTTAATGTACCTTATGATATTGATAAATCACTAATTCATTGTTTCCTGTTCAAGTTTTCAATAAAAGAAAATATGAAATAAAATGCATCTTTCTGGTTTGCGGATATTCATGTTTATTGCACGATATCCAAAGAGATAATAACCGAACAAATCGGCTTTGTCTGATGTGTTAGATTCTGTATTCAGTAGAAGGAGCCTCGGAAACCAAGTATATATGCGTAGTAACCATATCCATGTATATGAGGTTAGGAAACCATTGTTTCCTAACGTCTCCGGCCACTCCTTTCGATGTTTCTGAGTAACCGAGAGAAGAATAAGTGACATCAAGTGTAGAGTTCTGACAGTTGTCTACATCTTCTAACACAAAACATATAAGCTTGAATACAGATTTTTAGCAATGATCAGCCTTTCAATGAAAATTCACATTATTACGAGGGAAGACAGAACTGAAGATAAACGAGGATAAATTACATTTTCATTGTCGATCTTCGTGTAAACTAAATGAAAACAATTACGTGGGGTTTATGTTGGAGATGACCGATTCATTAACTTTGACATGAACTATAATTTTAGTTTTATTTCTTATCAAAATTTAAAGGACATGAAACATAACGTAGAGCGTGAAAAAGAAAGACAGAGAAGAAATGCATTTATGTAAGAGGTCTAGATGCCTGGAGACAGTTGAAAGGAAATAATCCCCACGGAAATATATGTCCAGACACAGACTTTATTCAGAGCTTTGTAACAGAAAATGACCGTGCAATGACAACTTTATTAACAATAGATGATCACAGACAAAACCTTCTAATAATAACCTTTGTCATTTATTGTTCATCAGATTTATCAAAGACGTCCTTTTCACTGAACTTAACATGAAAATTGGCTTTAGCTCTCCCAATGTATCCTTTTTTGTTAACTTTTTTCTTTTATTTTACCATGGCATTTTGAGTCTCATGGCAGACTTTATCATGGCAATGGAAATTATGTATGATTGATTTAAGAAAAGAAGAAAAGGAAAAGGAGGAGAAAAGCTACTCCCACAGAATTAAGTGTATGAGGATCTTTCTTACAAATTAATGGCGTTCACTCCCTTTCAATTCAGACACAGCACGGCGAACAAATCGTGGTCACACACTAAGCTTTCTTGTCTTTTACGATGATGACGTTGCTCTCGGTCCACTTTGCCCTAGTCGGAGCTCTAGATCAAGCTCTTCGGGATTTCCCAAATCCTTGCAGTTGTTGATGCTGGTGATTTTACTGCTGTTGTCGACGGACGATGAGGTTTCAGCGTTGTTAGAGTTATAAAAACAGTAAGGATTCGCCACCGTCTGTGTAGGCGTTGCTCCTGAAAGATTAAGAGATTGTCCGACAAAGTCGGTGCGTGGGTATGGAGACATAGAGAGAATTGCAGAAGGAGAGTCAATGCCGGATGCATTCATGTTTGTGGAGGACAAAACTCCACCATGGTTGTTAGGCAATTGGTAGAGCAAGGAGAGACCACCACTTGTGGTGAAATCTTGTGTTTGGATAACGAAAAGAGAGCTTGATGTTGATGATGAATTAGGGTCGACTGAACTGGGCTGAGACTGGTGAAGCCTTGCCCGATCGCGACGGTGAACGTTCATGTGGCCACCTAGGGCTTGAGCTGACCGGAATTCCCTTCTACAGAAGGTGCAAGTATAAGACCTTGGTGGCCAAGTGGAGCCCATAACATTACTTGTGTCCTCTGCAAAAGCTCTAACCTCCCACGACTTGTCATCTTCTTGAGCTTGTACAGGGTTCCACATCCAGGCATCAGAGGTCATAACAGGGTTTGATTGATGATGATGATGGCGCTGGTTTTGTTGGGATTGTGCTAGTTTTTGGAGTTGGGTCAAGGATAGAACACCAAGTTCACCAGCCATAATACTAGTGGTAAAACATTTAAGACAGGTGTGTGATAAAGTTAATGTGGAACAAATTGAAGAAAGGAGTTAAATAGGAAGACGAGATGAGGAGAGAGAACCCTAACACCGGTAGTATCACCAAGGTTCTTGTATGAAGCGGTTGGAATTTACTACACTCAACGTCTTATTAAGTTTCTTCCATGACGTCAGGACAATGCCTCCTGACTTTAGCTTCAACGCCCCACTGTTTACTATAGTTCAAATGTTTCACAACCCGTCCCTGTACATGTCAACTTAGAATGTAAAGACGACAGATTAAAGTATCAACAAATCATGAAAATGTTGATGTTATAGATTAGTTTAAATGTGGCAAAAGAAGAACATAGTCTATGGCGTAGGACTTTTAAAAAGAATCTTATAATCAATTTCCCCACCATCTCTTTTAGTTTAATCAAGAAATTTCATAAGGCTTTCACATGCTTATGCTTGTGTCATAGCATCCTATGGGTGCAAGCACTTGCAGTAAAATTATATCCATGGTTTGTGTAAAGGAGTAATTCAATTACTGGTCCTCCTACCGTAAATACGTAGTACTATTCATTAGTTCTGGATTTTTTTTAATCTAAATATTTTTAAAAATTCTGAAAGGAAAAGAAAAATAGATACAATCGCAGGTGGTGTACGCACTTCCTCACTTAGATGTTGACTGTCATTTACAAAACTAAACCTTTAAAAAACATCAATATGTCTTTGCTATTTAATCCCGAGTCTTGTTACTCTCTTCTCGTCCTGTAATGGAAAGACGTCCAAATTCAGACGAACCGTGTCCACATTAATGATTGTCGCCAGGTAAAGATGGCATATTGCCGTCCGAGATTACAATGAAATTTAAGGTTGACAACATTAGTCACAACATGAGTGTTTATTTAAATTGTTGATCTCTTTTATAAAAGCTTGGGAGTGAATGGAGTTTTGATAAGAAAATGGTCTCTAGAACAGTAGAACTACATTATCATAGCTTTTTTCGCCTACGACTAAAACAAGAAACATCAATTAAACCTCACTCAAAACGTTTTTGTTCCGTTGCAAACATCGACTTTGTTCTGCTGCCATATGATCAAATAATTTCTTTACCTAATTGTACACTTTCCTATTTGCTTAATTTATAATTTTCATATACTACAAGTTGAAATGAGACTAATTTAATAGCCAGGGTTGTTGACTTGAAGCTGTTAAATTATTAGAATATTACAATACTTCCCCTGGTCCCAAACTCTAGTGACTATAAACAGTTATTAAAGCAGACATTTCTTGTTTTTAAAGCCAATAAGATCCATTTTTGGAATTTAGCTACTACTGTTATCATCGATGTCTGAAAAGAATTTCTGAGACGGGACATTTTTTAAGTTTTAAATTACAACTAATATAGGCTAGTGGAAATTTCATATGGGTTTTTGCACTGATCAATCAAGACGAAGACATGAGCCATTTATAAAAGTTAAAAAGAGGGAAATGCATATTAGAATAATACGTAACAGCTTGAAGATCAGCTAGCTAGCTACTTGGATCCTTTTTTAGTTATATATTTTGTGTCAATTACCAGACACCACAACCCAAATTTCTTGCTGAATCTAAAGAAACAAGTAAAATAATATCAAATTGAGAACGAAATCAATCTCCTTTGGCATGTTCAGTATTAGGAATTTGATTGAGGAATATGACTCCATATAATATGTGAGTAAACTTTTGCCTAAGTGCGTGTATTAATTTATAATGAAACGACAAAGCAGTGGACTTATGGGAGAGTCAAACTATGAACTATATTAAAATTGAAGAACCAAATGATTTGGACTTCATTAAACGTTAAAAAAGACGGACGAAATTGAAAAATAGAAAACAACACTTCTAAATATTCTCCTGGCCAAACTGTTGGAGTCAGTAAACGTTGCCGATCTTTTGCATTAATTCTATCTAATGAAAGCCATTGGCATACTGATTATATATAAGTTTATGTTTTAATGTTGTTTTCTTCAGGAATATAAAGAAAAAAAGGAAGCCAAAATGCATCTTTTCTTTAGCATTGAAACCATAAGATACAAGATTTTTTTCTACGTAATTATAAAGTAATAATCTATATGTATTATTGAAAATAAATTACTTATAGATTTTGATTTTTGTTTTCTACAAATTAAAGGACTTGTTGGAAAATCTTTATCCACTTTTTATTCTTGTTTTCTTATTTATTCTATTTAATTTAAAAAATGATTTTTTATTTGAAAATTATTGAAACTATTATACACTACATCAAAAAGTACTTTAGGCCATAGACAAAAACATTACTATAATTATAATTATTGTTGCCTTTTTATTAAGGCCGTAGAATTCATGCCATTAAATAAAATGGCTTTGCTCACAACAACAAAAGGAGCTTTTAGCAACAAAAATTTTTCGTCGTTAAAAGTTCTTCATTAGTCGTTGATAATATTTAGCAACAATATTAAATCGTCGCCTAAATCATCACAAAATTTCGGTAGCCAAATACTATAGCGAAAAGGGAGCCACGACGATACGAGAAATCGTCGCAAATGGTATTTTGGTATGCTTAGTTTTCGTGGCTAAAGGTTATTAACTATGTTAATGTTAATGTAGCTAATAATATTTAGAGAAGAATTTGTAATCGTTGCCCAAAATTATTGACAATTATATAGCAGATGTAGCAAATTTTTTTTTAATTTTTGGCAATGATTTTAAAATGTAGGCAAATCATTTAAGCTACATTTTTAATTTTTTAATAAACATTATTAACAAAATTTTATCATGTTAACATTTTTAATCCATGTTATTGCATGTAATATTTAGATTTTTTGTTTTATAATTTATTATACGAAAATATAATTAAAAATAATTACAAAGTAGAAACATTTTATATAAAAAATAAAATATCATTAAATGTTAAATACAAACGTTAACAAAATAGTTATGAACAAACTAATAATTGTTTCATCGTTACTACTACTTATATAATTTGGGTCAAGTATTTGTTTGACCATCTTTTCAAGCTTAGTAAATTTTCCTCCATTACGTTCTAGCTTTTGTTCATTACAATCTAATTTAGCCTTGAGCGACTGGTTCTCCTACTCAAGACGACCAACATATGCTAGCCTTGATGAGAATAAAGCGGTTGGTTTAGGGGTAAACCTAAGACCTTTAATGTAGCCAAATCTTCTACCAAGCACGTTGTTGCAAATCTCATATACATTTGGCTCATTTTTATCAAACAATGATCTTTCCAACAACTCTATAAATAAACTTATAATTTAAACAAAATTTTACCATTGACCTTCCTTATCGTGAGTGAGTTTGTATAGTGTGATCCTATCACACTCTTCTTCATATAGTTCGTTCTCACTTTGTTTTATGAAAAAAGAATTGAAAACAATAAATAATGTTGTATTTACTTATATAATTATAACTTCCAAGTAAAGAACTTAGATATTCATTTCATACGACAACAAATGATTTGGAGTCTTGGTTGTGAGGAGTTTTCATTTTTTTCTCTGTTAACCTTGGCTTTCTCAAACTTTTCTTAAATAAAGAAAAGAAATAATCATTAAATTGTGTAACAGGTTAATGGAAGCAAATGTGAAGAGAAAGAAGTTAAACCTTAACGTTGGCAGAGGCTCAATAATCATGTATTTGGCTCCAATTTTTTGGACACACCTGTTTGGAAACATGTCTCCTTGCCTCATCATCAGAAGGAAAAGATTTATGTAGTATTTATGTAGTCAATAATGATGATCCTTGGGCCTTTGTTTCAATAGTGAAGTCATACAACTTGAAACTTTAGAGTTGTCGATATCGACAATATTGAGTTTCATATGTGAACAACAAGTAAAAGTGAAATTTGTCTTTAAATAAGTAAAAAAGGCATATAATTAAATAAATAGAGAAATTATTGAAACTTTGTCGAAAGCATTATGTAGCAAGTTGTCTTCCTTTAAATGCTTGGCATGTTGAAGGCAAGGCAATTTGGTCCTGACAATAACTCCTAACTTATTAGACAATTTTGTCAATTGGATATTGTCAATAGGACAACCTTGCAAGGTATCAATATGCACAGACAACTTGCTGTTTATTACATCATTCATCGTTGCAACTCAGAACCTTTAGTGATACCTCTACCTCTTTTTTCTGATGCTAGTATTAGATATTGACAATAAAAGAATAATGATAAGAAAAAACACATTAAACATGTAAATATATATTTGAGCATAAGTTGAATTATAGGTGGTAAAGATTAATAGACCTGCAGAGCTCTTAGCAGTAGTTGAGGTACATGGAGGTTGTTGCTAACTGGCTTCATTGGTGGATAAGGTCGATTATTTTTGTTGGCTAGGGTTGAATTGATTTGGTTGTTGTGGGTGAGGAACAATTTTGATAATTGCAACGTTCTTTCCTTTGTTTCTACCAGGTGTCATTATCTTGAATATCTAAAACTCAAATATCAACAATTTGCATAAACATAACTCAAATATCAACATTCCGCATAAACATAACTAAAAAATGAACATTCCACATTAACATAACTCAAATATGAACAACACGCATAAACAAAACTCAAACATTAGTAATCCGCATAAACACAACTTAAGCACCAATATTTCACATTATCATAACTCAAACATCAACATTCCGCATAAACATAAGTCAAACACAAACATTTCGCTTAAACATATCTCACATAACAACATTTCACATAAACACAAGTCAAACATAAACATAAGACAAAAATTAACATTTCGCGTAAACATATCTCACACAACAACATTTCGTATAAACATAAGTCAAACATTAACATAACTCAAATATCAACAATATGCATAAACATAATCAAACGTCAACAATTCGCATCAACATAAGTCAAACACCAACATTCTTCATTAACATAACTCAAATATCAACATTATGCATAAACATAAGTCAAACATCAACAATTTGCATAAACAAAACTCAAATACCAATAATCCGCATAAACATAAGTTAAACACTAACAAACACAAAAAAAAGACTTTTTACATCTTTTTCTTTTAAGTATTGAAATTCCATCAAACATGTAAACTTTATTTACACATTCATTTATCCATTTTTCAATTAAATATTAAAATTCAATTAGACATGTAAACTTTGCAAAAAGAACATTACATCCTCCAACCTTCTTTGATTGCACCTATGTTTAATTTGAAAAACAACATTACACGTATGTTTAATTTACAAAAAGAACTCCAACCTTCTAATACTAAATTCTAATAACCAAGTTTTTTCCAATAACTTTGAATATGATTTAGAATGTAATCCTAAATTCGAATACTAATACTAAATTTAATTAAATAAAAACCTAAGCTCCCAATTACAATAATAAGCAATGAAGTAAATGTGCTTTGATGTAATCTAATTACAAAACAAATTACATTGAAAAGTAATTCATTCCCTATCAAAAAGAACATTAAAAACCTATGATAACTTTCATTGAATCAAAACAACCAATGTTATCATTGAACAAAAAAGAATAGACACTACAGATCTAACAATAAAACATAACCTATAACTTACCATTAATACAATTTAAACCACTTTATGGTAGTGATAGGCTCACGATAGATTGTGAGTGATGAAAAATTCAACGGAGAGTGAGGAGTGAGAGAAGTATGATTTGAGAGTGACATGAGAGATTCAAGGTGAACTTTAGTTAAACATCTTATGGGCAGTAGTAAAACAAAGTTCCTAACACGTTTTCACCTTCAATCAACCCATTCAACACACATTACTGATAAGATCTTATCTTCTTACATTATTTGATATTATCTCCTTTGTTTTCAATTTATTTTAGTGCTTAAATATGAAAATTAATGTTTTATTTGTTTTAGGATATGAAAAGTGGAGATTGCATTAAATTGAGACTTTATTGATGATAATTATGAATTTTGGATGAAGTAAAGAGATTGTTGTGATGGATAAGGCTAATCATTTGAAGAGTTGGAGTTTAATTGGAAAACTTCTTCTTATCCCTATCATGTAAGAATTTGAATTTGAATTTGTTTTAGATGGACTTTTTTGAAAGTTAGAATTAGATTAGGATTATATCAGAAAACCCTATGAAAGGGATGTTCCTTACAACAAAAAGGTGTTCTCTCTTCTTATGTTTTTCACAATCCTTTATCTTTCTTCTCTTTTTGTTATTAGAGCAAAAGCTATGCGTGGCTAAACTTATCATTCTGATTTAAAGGGATTCGATATTCTAATTGTAACCTTGTGAGGTTTTGTGTTCTTAACTTTTATTCATGTTTTAATTCAAGTATTTCTTGCTTTGAGTTCTCATATTTCATAAACGATTAATATTTGGTTAATCTGATAATTTAACTTAATATTGATTATTCTATCGATATCTAGGAATTCAATGACCCTTAATTGTCATGAAGGATTGGTACAAGTAGCAAATAGGTTATTTATGAATTTCCATATTTAAGTTATGTTATATAAGAAAACTAAATTGAATAATTGCAGCTATCTTGATTGTTTAAGTTAAGGTTAGTCTTTTTTCACTAAACTTAGTGCTATCATTTATTTGATATAGAATGCTATCACGCCCAGTCAATGGATAATAAGTTTTAGTTTAGATGGTAGGTTTGAATCAATTAATTTAGAAAAATTTGAGACTTATTACGACTATCCTAATATATTTCGGACTAACTACTTGAATCGTGAAAAATATTCTTTTTAGACCAATGATCAATGTTACAATTATATGAGATCTTTTCCTTAAATCGGAGCTTGGTAATCTTAACTTTCTCACTTTTATATTTAGTTGATTTAATTTGATTTCTTATTAATTTTAGTTAATCAGTTACTTAAACAAAACCCCCTTTTTTATTTTATTACTTGAAATTAAGAAACTAGTGTTTACTTCTCCAGATATTCGGTTTGGTTCCACAACTACTACAAAATGTTTGGAGAATCAAAATTATGTTGGGGGCTTCGATAACCTGACCAAAATTTGGCGCCATTGTCAGGGAAATATTTTAATTTCTTAGTTTCTTTGCGTTTTTATTTTTATAGTTATTGCTAACCTCTTGTCTTGTATGACTTATTCTTCTCAGGAAGCTAAATTGCAATACAATCTAGAAATTGAGAAAACAATGCGTCGTTTGAGAAAAGAGACTAAGCAAGGAAATAGTCGTTCACCTCTAGACGTGAAAGTTGAAGTAGATCTAATAATTGGTAAAGAATTTAATTTTCAAAAAGAGGATGAAAATATGGCAAATCTTAACCCTAGAACATTGCAAGAGTTAGTAGTATCGAATTTGAATCAACAACCTTTATGCATTCAATTTTAAGATGTTAAGGTAGATTTCGAATTGAAATTTGGTTTGATTCATTTACTGCCTATTTTTCGTGGTCTTGCAGGTAAAGATTTGCATAAACACCTAAAGGAATTTTATGTTGTCTATTCTGGAATGAAACCACAAAGGGTGACAGAAGAGCAAATTAATCTCAGGGCCTTTCCATTCTCATTAAAATATAAGGCAAAGGATTTGGCTATATTATCTTCCACCTAGCTCAGTAACAACATGGAATGAGATGAATAGAATATTTATGGACAAGTTCTTCCCTGTATCAAGAGCAGCGAATATCAGAAAGGAGATATATGGGATGTTGGGCCCGAGTCTTGTTACTTATTCCAAGACTACAATTTGAGATGGTCAAGTAAAGATCATGTGAGAGGAAAGTTGAAAGCTTCAAATTGTATGGAGAATTTCAATGTCAACATTAGCAGGTTTGCCGTGACGAAGTAAATGTTTCTCCGCGACAAAATTAGGGAATATTTCCAAGGATCCTTTGGGAAAAGTTCGCCCCGGCCAAAGTCTGACTTTTCTGTGGCGAAGTCATAAGATCAAGCAAAAGGACCCTTCGGTCGCCGCGATGAAGTTACTAGTTCAGGTAAGGGCGCCTCTCGGGAAAGGTTTGCCGTGGTCAAGGTCTGGCTTCGCCGCGGCGAAACCTTTGAATCCGCAACCCAGACCTAAACTATCAAACCAACACTAATTGTACATACAATTTCAACAACCATTAACAACTCTACAAAAGAAAGATATGAACATGTATGAAAGAAACTTCTTCAGCTCTCAATCTCATTACTAAAACAAAATGGACTTTGAGCATAACTTTAGTTACATATCAATAGTCACATTAATAGCTTAATACAAATTACATTGAATGCTCATGTTTGATATGCTGATAAAGCCACTCAACAATTAGTCGGACTAAC
>JANIHZ010000001.1:37775617-37794232 GCA_027478365.1 Erythroxylum rufum
ATCTTGTATCTTCACTAAAAGTCTAAAAGAATGTAAATATTAAAACTGTACCAACTCTATTACAACTTACAAAAACCTATCTCTAAATTATATGTACTATACATTTTTCCAAAGAAAAGAAGTGGGAATTTACCTATCAGCACTAGAACGGGGTGAGATCTGTGGGAGAATCCTTTCCACAATTGCATTCAATATATATTATTGTTTTTCGCTTTGGATGTGGTAGTTCTTGTGGAGTTAGGGAAAGAAAAGCCAAAAAGCCAAAAAGTAATGTAATGAAGAAGCCAAAAGGGTAGAAAAATCTAAATAAAAAAAGTCAGTTAAGCATGTAGTTTTCATCTCCCTATTTGTAGATTTTCATTTAAAAAGTTACGGGCTCAAATAATAGTAATCTTAATAAAAATAGATGGACTCAGATTTTTTTATTTGATATCTTAATATATTTATAATTTTTATTATTACTTTTTTGTCGACAAAATAATAATAATAATTTGCCCCGATTAAATTAATGGTGACAAAAAAATAATAATAAAATTATAGATACATTAAGATATCAAATTAAAATTTAAAATAGTAATTTTAAATTAAAAATTTTAGGGCACTTGGCCCCATTGTGACTCCGTCCATGATTACAGCCGATAATTAGTAAATGTGATACATTCACATCCTCCAAAGCCAAAGTGAAAAAGATCAATCGCTTTTGATAGTGAGTGATAAATGTATTAATTATAACAAAGATTAGATAGTAAACTTTTGGTGTTCTAATCGTATGACAGGAGATAAAGAAAATTTATGGAGTATGATAGGGTACGAAGGGGACCAAGTTGTTTTCACTATAAACAACTCAAAGCTAACTGTCTCTTATATTGGATACTAGTGATGCGTCGATATAATTAAAAACAATTGCAATTAGAGAATTGTTTCATGTACCTAGGACAAATAAGAATTTAATATCAGTATTGCAACTAATATTTTCAGGTAACTATATAATTTTTCAACCTAAAGACAAAGTTTATATAATTTTGAGACCAATGAGCAAATTACTCATGGAGGGACAAAAGCTAGAGTCTTTCTATATTGTATCTGGACAAACAGCTTATATAAACAAGACTAGAAAGAAAGAGACCGAAAATATGTGGCAAGCACGCCTAATACACGTGCGCCATCACAAAATTAAAGGTGATGATGAAGTCTATGCTGAAGGACTTCTACAATTGGATATCCTAGAAGATGTCATATACGCTGGATGCTAGTATATAGGAAAGCACACCAACTACCATATGAAGATTGGGAGTACTGAGCGTGGGGTCTCTCGAGCTAGTGACATTCTTATGTATTTAGTTATATGTAAAGAAACCATCAATTAGTGATTATCAATATATGATGACTTTTATTGATAACTTCTCAAGGAACGTATGGTGCTTTAAAGAGAAATCAGAAGCATTAAGCAAGTTCAAGGAGTTCAAATGGAGAGTTGAGAAAGAACTTGAATGGAAAATTCGATGCCTTCATATTCACAATAGAGGCAACTATACTTCAATCGAGTTCTTAATGTATTTACATGAGTGTAAGATACAATGTTAGTTGAATTTCTCTAATACTCCGTAAAAAAATAAAGTAGCAAAAAGGAAGATAAGATACTTTGTTGAGATATATAGAAGCATGCTACATGCAAAGAATGTTCCTAAAACACTTGTAGGTCGTAGTTCTGCAATATTTATGTTCTGCTACAGTTTCTTCAAATTGAAACTGTTGGTTGCTTCTCAGAAAGCAAGTGGATTAGCAACTGTGAATTTTTCAGAAATTAATAACAAGTAGAAAAACTTAATATGCAACAAATAAATCAACATATGAAATTTGTTAACGCAGTTCGGTATACACGACATGTCTACAGGGTCCTCACCTAGATTAATCAACTTTCACCTAAGTACAATAGTCTTACACAAGACTTTATTGAGCCGACACCACTCACCCCTTAACACTACCCACTCGTACTCAAACCCTGTGAAAAAATTTCACACTCAATAATATGACCACCTCATGTTAACATCAACAGAGAATTTTTGCAACAACGAATGGTAATAAAGATAAAAGTAATATCTCAAGTGATTAAATCAATAAATACGTAAACAAAGAAACACTTGAGTCAAAATACTCCCCTATATATGTAACCTCGTTAAGCCGAAATCATGGGAAGTTGTCCAATTAAAATCTGTTGTGAACATTTTGAATTTATCACCGAAGAAACAAACGCACACTTGAAAAGAGAAAGTAAGAGAAATATCTCATTTTTTTATTATATCTCGTACCCAGCTTACAATGGGAATTTATAATACAATTGTGCAAGAAACTAGGAGGTAAATTAGGAAGAAACAGAGGAGAAGAATTTGCTCTAAACTAAGAAAAAAAAGATATACAAAAGCTGTACAACTTCTATTCTAGGAAAGAAAGAGAGATTTGAGGTAGAGAAAAAATCTCAACAACCTGTTGGGAAGGAATTTCCCCGTTGTATCTTCCGAGTTTTGAAACGTGAAAGACATTGTGTATTTTGGTGGAAGGCGAAAGTTTGAAATGATAGGCAACTGGTCGATCTGTTCCATGATGCGAAAAAGCCCAAGAAATCGTCTTCAGATTTTGTTGGCCCCTCAATTAGCTACTTTCTTCTGGCAATATGGCTGAAGTTTCAGATAAACCCAATCATTCAAAAAAAAAGTGATATTGATGTACCTGGAATTAGCTTGATCGTGCATTCGATTTTATACCCGCAAGAGGTTTTAGCGAAGAGTAGCCAGATTGATGTGCGTGCTGTTAGCAAATCTTCGACAGTAGCCATACTTTTGCTACCTTGAACATAATCTATGAGAGAAGGCGGTGATCATCCATAGACCACTTCAAATGGGGTCATGTGGTAAAAAATGAGCCTATTTTGAGAGTCTATCAACATCGAACATAATAGTAGTCTTACTAATAGACGGAGGAAGATGCAAAATCCATTGAGACAAACTCCCAAATTAATCTGGGAATGGGAAGAGGTTGGATAAGTCCTTGGGGTGGGGTGTTGAACAGTTTAGTTATCTGGCACACTGAACATTGTGCTATAAAATCCTTCACTGATTGTCGCATGTTGGGCCAACAGAAGACAGAGGATATGCGAACTAGTGTTCTTTGAATTCCTGCATGTCCTCTTCTGGATGTATTGTGGAACTCGGTCAAAATTAAAGGTTGGAATGCTAACTCCTTAGGAACTACCACTTGGTTTTTATAATATAAAAGCCCATCTCGAACTTTGTAATAAGAAAATTCAGTAGGATGTTGTAGAGTCAATTGCACCCTTTGGGTTGAAGGAGGATGATGCTTATAGAATTCCCACAAGGCCCGCCAAAGAGCTATTATAGCCTTGAAAATTGTTTGCATTCAATAGAGGATAGTAGGGGGTAGCCGTGATAGTGCACCGGCTAGCCCATTCTCTATGCTTGGTCGATACACAATTTCAAAGTCATACCCCCATCAATTTTGTAATCCATCACTGATGTTCAGGGATTTGTATAGTTTAGTTGATCATGGATTTCAAACTTTGATGGTCAATTTGTATGTAAAATTGCAGCCAAGCAAATGTTGCCTCCATTTATGAATTGATTTAGTGATGGCAAATATTTCCCTTACATGGGCAGATGCAATTTGGAGACTAGGAGGTAACTCTTTACTAAAGTAGGTGATCGGATGTCCTTGTTAGGTAAGGACTGTGCCAATGTCGCACTCTGATGTATCAGTTTGTATGAGAAATGAATCTATAAAATTTGGAAGTGCAAACAGTGGGATGATTGTAAGTGCCTGCTTTAAGGAATTAAATGTTGCGGTTGCCTTTGGATACCACACAAAAGCATCTTTCATCTGGAATTGGTTGAGGGGAGCAACTATGGAGGAATATTTAGCCAAGAAACGACAGCAGTAGCCAGTGATGCCGAGAAATTCGGGAAGGCTTTTTACTAAATTTGGAAGGGGCCACTGCTAAATTACCTGTACCTTGTCAAGATCCACAGCCTCACCTATTGTTGAGACACTATGAATCCAAGTTCTGTAAAACCAAATTCACATTTGGATAACTTAGCAAATAAAGAGTGAGATTGGAGAGTAAGAAATAATACCTGTAGTTGTTCAAGGTGTTGTTCTCATGAAGAGCTATAGATGAGAATGTTATTAAAGAACACCAGGACAAATCAGCATAACATATCTTGAAACATAGTACTCATCAAATCTTGGAACGTAGAGGCTGCATCGGAAAGGTTGAAAGGCATTATGAGAAATTCATAATGGCCTTTATGTGTTTGAAAGGTTGTTTTCTCTGTGTCGGGTGGGTGAATGAGCACATGATGGTAGCCTACCTTGAGTTCTAACTTTGAGAAAACTTTTGCTTCTTGGAGTTCATCAAATAATTCATCTTACTGTTGGGATAGGAAATAAGAGCCCTGACAAAAAATTTCCAAGAGTCATCCTTTTTTTTTTACTAGTAATGCCTGTAGCCATCATCTCGACAATCAGCTTCTCAATTTTACCTTTCTAAAAGTGCAAATATCTATATGGTCGGACATTTACTGGGGTATGTTTAAAAGGAGTGGAACTTTGTTTTTCACTTGATTAGAAGGACTTGAAAAATCTTTCTCTAGTTTTCTTATTCTTGTTTTCTTATATATACTCTCTTTAATTTTTTAAAAAAAGACAAATCATTTTTTCATTTAAAAATTATATTATTACAGCTATTTTGTCGATTAAAACAATTATCAATAATTTTCCAAATTTTTATACTACCAATTATAAATGTATTCTTCCTTCTAAGTACCTTAAACAAAGGCAAAAAGGTCAAAAATTACCCTAAAATCTACCTCAATTGACAAATTAAATTTTAACTTTTAAAGGATCTAAGGCTAACCCTAACATTTACAAAATGTTTATATTAAATCTTATGTTAATAGAAAAACTGACAAGAGTGTAACCTCGTCAACTTTCAGCCATGTCATCATTCTCGTGACTGAAAATAATATTATTTTAATGTTATAATGGGTTCCACTCTATCACTTAAGCACTACGTGGTACTATAGGACTTATATTTTAAAAATTATTTATTAAAATTCTTAAGTTATTAAAATATGTGGGACTCATTTTTTAAATTTAACCTAAATATAATTAACTAAACTAATGAATTGTACCATTAACCTTTTAACTAATTAACCCTAAAACTTAAAAATCTACTAAAATCCATAACCTAAATCCCTAATCCCTAATTAAGTTAAATCCTTAAATTCCTTATCTCACCAGATACTCAACATCTTCGTCTTCATCGCCAAGTCTTCCCCTTCAATGTGTTGTCTCTCTCCATTCGCCGCCCTTTACTGCCATTGACCACCTTCATTGTCGCTGTCAATGTCATTCACTAGTGCTCCACTAGACTCTTGAGAGAAAGGTAAGTCTCTTGCTCTGACCATATATCCACAAAGAATTGAAACCAACAATCGAGTTTCCTAGAGCTGCTGTCTTATGTTTCTTACCCCCAACATTTTCGCAAACAGTGTGATTGAAAAGTTTTAGCTTTTCAATTATATACCATAATTTGTCACTGTCTTCCATGCTTGATCATGTCTACAACTGTTTTATACGTGCTTCCACAAATTCTTATGAAGGTTTAATAAATTTGGTCTTTTTGGAAAAGATATAGCAGCTTATAGGCAAATTCATAATAAAAGGCATATATGATTGGACCATCTCTGCGCATGTATATATATATGTGTGTGTGTGTGTGTATGCTTACAAGAACATGTATAGACCATCTCTGTATTTGGTGTAAGCATACGAAGACCACCCAATATTATAATTATGACAAACATTTATCATCTGTTGGTTACTAGTCTTCCATTTCAATTTGCAAGTTAAGAATACAAGGACTAGCTGCATATATACGTGGGATATAGGCTTAAAAGTAGTATCATATAGCAGAATTTCTTGAGATGGATATGGAAATAACAATATCATTTAAGAATGATAAAAAAAGATTTAGTAATAAAGCCTTTTTTGTAATACAGAATTTCTCATCACATTCTTAGAAGAAAAATGGTTAATTATGTTTTATTTTTTTGAACTGATGTTTTCTTTCTTGGAAAATTTACATTGTGATTTTCTTTAGCATCTATGTGGATGGAATCATCATCATGTACTAATACAAAAACAAGTTCAAATATAGAAAATATGGTTTACTATTGTGGGTTAAAAGGCCCTCTAAGGACTTCATAGTGTGATCATAATTCTAGTTGGAGATTTTGTAGATGCCTTAGCTATCTGGTGAGAATGTATCTATTATTTGATTAAAAAATTGTGTTTAAAGTTTATATAATGAAATAAAATATTTTAGGTTGGGAGATACAAATTTTTCAAATGGTATGAGGGCAAATTTATCGAGAGATTCATTGAAATGATTGAAAAATTAAAGAAAGGGGTTAAAACCAGCATAATGAAGGAGTTTAGAAAACAAATAAAGCTTATGAAAGAAGACATAAATTTATTGAGAAAAGAGAAAAAAGAAAAGAATTTTTTTTTTGATGATGTATTGTTGACATGTTGACATGTTGTGGTATTTGATGATGTATTGTTGACATGTTGACATGTTGTGGTATTTGATGATGTATTGTTGCTCGGTGTATAACTAGGCATATGCAGTATTTGGTTTAGCTTGGTATTGTTGCTTTTATTTCTGATTGTGCTTACTTTGGAAGGATACTGGTTACAACTGTCATGTAGGACTTAGGAGAAGAGCTTAATGGTAGGACAGATAGTTGCTTGCCATTATGTATTTTGCGTGTTAAAAGATTACCTATGGTATCTCTTGTTTGTACATAACTCTTTATTCTTTATAAAGTTACTAATTTACAAAAAAAAAATTAATGAACATTGTAATAGGATCTGTTGTAGTTTTGTTATTTATTATTTTCAACTATATTAAAGGAAAATTGTATTGAAACTCATTTATATATGAATTATGTAATGTACAATTATATTATATAAGAATTATGTTTATATAAACTGTGTATTGGTACTTATTATTTTTCAACTTTTCTTGTCTATGAAGTAATGGTTAATTAAACAAAATAAACACTTGCATATAAAATCAATACACATTGAAGAGTTTAGTCCATATAAATTGAAGGCAAAGTATAAACATGACATTGATTTGATTTATGTATATTCTGCAATTCAATTGGTCAAGAAAAAAAAGATATGCGAAATATGAACAATTTGTTTATACAAAACAAACATTATTACTATTATCACATATGTCAATAAAACATACATCTAAAAGCCAATGAGACAACTATCAAAAAGCCATAGGCATTATTAATCGATAATGTTTCCCTCATTTATAATTGATTGCAAAACTTATTCTTTTGATAATTGTGTTAATGACATTCTCCTTTTAATATCTTGAGCTTGTAACTATTTTAAAGTAACATTATAGTGAAGTATGAATTGTAGACCCCTTAGTTTAAATGATTACTAGAATGTGTGTGGAGTAACATCTCCAAACTTTATTTTACTGGCATGTTCAGATGTACCAATATAGCAATTTGAAGATAAAATATTAGAAATACATTTGCTAATTATTTTAGCTAAGATAAATTGATAAAAAACACATTCCTTACAATATCACTTTATTGACTCAAACTAGCATTATCATAAACTCTATTTACACCAGTTAACTATTTTTATGCTCAAAATAATTTTTTTAGTCATTAAAGCTAGAAATAATTGATAAAAAAAGAATAGTTATATATTTATGAAGATGCCTCTGTGATAACTTAATTAAGGCAATGATAAACATCAATTATTGCAAGTTTTATAAACTGTATTCAAGTGATTAAGGTAAAGTGTACACACTTATGAAAAAGACTCAACAGGTGTTTGAGCCATCCTTATTGCATTTTATGGAATTATGACCAAAATTTTCACATTTCTAAAATCTCTGCACTTGTTCTTTCTAGGTCAATTTGCTTGGATTTTTTTTTACTCATTTTGCTACCTCCTTCTTGCAATTTTCTATCTACTAGGCATAACTCTTTTAGTTGGAGGATGTATCACCTCTGCATCAGTTGAAGTCCATAATATTTCACCTCTAACAATTTATAATATATGTTCATATAAACTCATGAACTGACCCTTCCTATAATATGAATCTACAAATGTGTTACCATTATTCTAATTGTCTTAGGCATGCTAATTACTAGTATGTCCCTAACCAAAAGGATTCGTCTATTAAAAGTTTCATTCAAATAGTTGTCAACTATCAGGCATTTGAATTCAAAGGCTGAAGCTCATCTAGGCCTTATTTTGTCAAGCATCTTTAGTTGCTAGTTGAAATCTTCAACATAGGTAGACTATGTATAATTCTATAACTATCTTCTGAGATCCTTTCCTTTCCAGTTTCTATACTAATTATGATGTATATATATGGCACACATTTGCTAAGCTACATGATACAAAGTCTTCTCTATAGCCCTAAACAATACCTAAACCAAATTAAATATATATTATTTAAAGTTTCATATTGTAATCAAATCAATTATAAGTATATAAAGATGAATATACGGTGTACATAATAGAAATGACTGTAAGTACTTTACCATCATCCAATTCCAAATTAGATGCTAACAAATTTATGAACATTTATGAACTAAGTCCACAAATTTATATTTTCTACCTTCAATATTGCCTAGGCCAATGAATATATTCCTCTATCACTATCCTTACCTACTGCTCTCAACAATTAGCCTTGAAACTCCGTCTTTAGGAAACAATCATCAATCTCAAAATTTGATCTTAAATGCTTCCATCCTCTTTTCTTGGCATAAAATAAATGTATAATCTTCCGAACTACAATAAAATATAAAGAAGTGTTAATACAATGTGTAACATAAGAAAATGAAGTATATACAAGTTAATGAAAATTTTGATTTATCAATACCTGTAGCAATGAACCCTCTTGATTCCTTGATAATTATAACGCCACTATTGATCCAGGATTGCTTATCTTCAACTCATACACAACCTTGTAACTTCACATATTTATTAATATAATTTGTTGCTATCTCTTTCCTCAATCTCATCTTTGCTCTTTTAATTATGCTTAAACAAACGAAAATATTGAGTTTTTCTCTACACTTTTGGACCATTTTCTTGGTTGAAATACTTGGCTTCTCAAGAATTCTATCTTTGAAGTCTCTTATCAAGAATTGGTCAAAAAGAAATTTTGATTTGTTTGTTGTGAAGCAATTGTGATCAGGTCTGTAAGCTTTAACTTTGAAACATCTACCATTCTCATCATATCTAGCATACAAAACCCATGGACATCCATCAATACACCCAATTTTGATCTTATTACTCTCACAATTTTTTAACCATAAATTTTGTCTAGTTTATATTATATAATTGACAATAATATCTTTAAATTCTTTTACAGTTTCAAACTCCATTCCTAATCTCCACTCATATGGCACATCTGTAGGATTATGTCTAACACTTGAATTAGGTCTATGCAAAGCTTCACCCATCTCCTCTGTTCTAGGATATTCATCATTACTACTAAAACCACCATAATCAATTAATTAAATTTCAACCAGTCCATGGTCATCTGGAATGGCTACATGAAAGTTTGATTGAACATGTGCACTCTATTCCTCCATATTTTCATCCATATGTCTACCTTATTCCTCCACATTTTCGTCCACATTTCTACTATGTTCCTCCACATTTTCATTTACATGTAAACCATGTTCCTCTACATTTTCATCCTGATATTCACCTGGTTCCTCTATATCTACTATAACATCTCCTTATCCCATGTTAAGGGTTAGAATCCTAGAATAGTGTACATGAGGTATTATTAAAAAGTTAGAAAGTACAGTTCATATTCATGAATTTTATAACATACACACACATGTGAATACTAATTATTTTTGCACACGTTAAAATGATTGTACATGCATTCATTGACATTTTTCAGGTATAATTGATTTATAAATGTGATTATATTGTGAATTGTGGATTTTATGTATAAAATTGATTTGGAGGGCATAATTATTGATTTGAAATTTTTGGTGGAATTTAGAAAATTTCTAAAATTTTGAGTATTTTTGGACTAGAAAAAATGTCAAATTGCAAGACAATTAATAAGTGATAGTAGAAATAAGAGTCAAGTGGCAGAGGAAAATTTTATAAATGACATCAAAATTTATTAACAAGTGTCATGAAAAATTGGGAGATAATTGGAGTAGAAATTGGAGTTGATTGGATTAATTAAATAAGAGAGCCTAGTTTAAACTTATAGAGATTCTTGTCACTTGCCAAACTATGTCTTTATCCCACGGTTCTCTTAATTTTTTTTAAAGATCATTTAATTGTTTTGTTTCTTGCTTTCTTCTTCTTGTCCGTGGCTTTCTTCTTCACCTACAAGCATCTCTTTTTGCCCTATTAACGTTAAACCTAGCTCTCTCATCTTTCACTTACTACTTTCACTTTGTTGTCTTCTTCATTTACCACAAGAAAACCTAAACCTCCCAACCTCCATGATGATGTACGAAGGTTGTAAGAGAAGTTAGGGCTTCTTAGTGTTTTTGAAGAACTTGGAGTTATATCAAGTAACATGTTAATTCTCATGAGTTGTATGAATATGAAACAGATATGGTGATTAATTGATATTAAATGATCATGAAAATAGTGGTCATTACACATGTGCATCGTGGATGAAGAATGAGACTATTGATGTCTTGTTTCTTTGAGTGTATGGTAAGCAATAATAAAGAGATCATGTTTTAAATTTTGTTCTGATAGTTTAGAAGTGAAATGAATGTGATAATGGAGTAAGATATGTGTGCAGAAAGTATGATGAATGTGTGTATATGATATGTTCTGTTTTTGGTGTTATGATCGAACATAGAATATGAATTGTTTGGGATTGATATTGAGCTGAAATGGAGGTAGGAATGAAGAGGAAATAATGAGGATATAAACTAGAAATAATAGACTAAGCAAAAGAGATGGACTAGGATGAAAATGATGATGAAGTGTGCTGGAATATATAGATGTAGTTTTTCTACTGAATATGCATCTGTATTTTAGTCATATCTTAATTTCTAGACATTCAAATGGGATGATTTTAAGTTTTTATTAAACTAGAGATAAAGGGCTATATTTTTTATGAAGGAATCGAATTTTAATTTTGTCTGTAAGAGTTTCAAAGTTTGGCTTGAAGTTGAGTACTGGATGTTGTTGCAGTTTGAGAATAGTTGGTAATATTTTGTCTATAACTTGCAAAATACTGAACCAAATAGTATAAACTTGGTGTCATTAGAAACTTAAGACATATAGGAACAATTTTTTAGAAGAATGTATGGCCCAAATCCTTCTTTTTCCTTGCCAAAATGGCTATAAAAAATTGACCTAAAAATTTGTTGAGAAAAGCCATCAGGTAGAGCATGATCGTGACATAAAGGAATTCTCGGAAAAGCTGCACGATCGTGACAGAGAGGGAACCTCAAGGTAGTTGCATGATTGTGACAGAGAGAATTCAACTGGCAGTGCACAATAGTGCACAAGCACAATCGTGACAGTGAGAGTGCAGTGATTTTTGATAGTTTTAAACATCCTTCACTCTTTTGACCATAACTTCTTTTCCGGGCTTCCGATTGACTTGAAATTTGAATCAAAAACTCCTCACACATTATCCTTCGTCTCCATCAAATTTCATGGTTATCTAAATTCATTAGGAAAGGATTGATAATGATTGATTGATGACGTTTCTATAATCAAGTGTATTGAGTGATGAACTTAGAATAAGTTTGTATTATTAGGGTGCAAACTTAAGTTCAAATTAGACATTTATGAGTTTGATTTGTTAATGATCATAAGATGTAAATAAAGGAAATATACCCGGGATTGTCATTGAGCATGCATTGTATATAATCCATATACACATTTGTGCATAAATGAAAACTTATATATAATTGTACAAAGTTGTGATGTGTGTAAATGTGTGTTGCATGATATAGAAGAGCATTTAGAGCGACAACTTTCAAACGTTACCGAGACTTCAAGGCAATAACTATCTGGAGCAAACTGTGAGTAACCTAGATGGTCTTACTTAATAAATTGTTTGTTTTAAATTATGTATTGAATTATTATATGATTGAGATTGTGTTGATTCCAGACATTGAATGTCCGAGGTATTTGATGCATGAATGAGATATTGGAAGTGCTCCTTATATGTGAATTTGAAAAAGTGATACTCAACATTATTGTTGAATGTCGGACTAGGTCCGATGAGAAATATGTATGTGAATGTGAAAATGAAATCAAGTGACTGATTGAAAATATGTGAATGTGATGCATTTCAATACATGAATGTATAACAACATAAAAGTTGTTGTGACCGGAGTAGCCACTGGAAAAGAGCTTAAAGTTCATAATATGATAAGAGTCTCTGGCTCAGTCGTTAATGTACCCGGCATCTACTAAGGGATATGGGACAATATCTGAAACAAGGCCGGTATCCATAAAGGATATGGGCTAGCAAAAAGGCACTCGGTCACAACAAAGTGATAATAAAAAGTGAGTCTCATATGCATTACATTTATATTCGATATGTACGTTTTAAATGATTAAAATGAACTGTTTGACTGCTTTGAACGTGAAATGTGAAATAAGTGATCAAAGTAATATGTGATGCTATTTGATTGTTAGTGAAATGATGTGAAGATTATATGAACTATATGTATTATGTGTTATGAGTGAGCCATCGATGATGGGTAGCTCATTGAGTTCGCAAAACTCATTAAAATTACAACATGACATTTCAGGTTCGGGAGAGACGATATAGCTTCTAAGTCAATTTAGAAGAGAACTAACACTGATTTTGGATAAAAGAAATGGCTCAAAAGTCGGTCAGCTGAGACTAAAGGATCTAGATAAAATTTTTTTATAATTCCTTATGTATGTAGCGTGTTTGGTATACTGAGATGTAAACTCTGATTAGTTTTGATAATGTACATATATGGATGTTGTTATAAAGCTACAATATACATATTGTTTAAGAAATGAAATGAGAAATTTTAGGTTTTTAAATATTGTGACATTTACATATTAAATGATGATGCCATGATTAAGTTAGTGTCGTGACTGCTATAACATGCCATTATTATAAGTTATGTACTGGAATGTCCTCAGGATGTTATGGTATATATACTCTATGGTAGTGAGGTGATACATCTACACATTGTTCATCCATATTCTCATAGTCCTCTCCTCTAGTTATATGTAATATGTCATGAGCATGCAAAGGTGTGTCTAAATGATGAGTTACATAAACATCAACACTCCCATAAATTTGCATAAGGTTTGTTGGCCTAATATAACTTTGGTTTGACTTAATAAATCTCAGTGACTCTTTGAAGTTAAGATTGGGTACTTTATAATGTGCCTTATCAATTTTTTGGTACCCTAATTATGTCCCCATCTAAAAGTCTATTACTAATATAATCAATGTAAGCATTCTCAAATGCGGCAAAATCCCCACCAATATATTTGAATTCAGGTTCTGAAATGAAATTTCCACCATAAAAAACCTTACACTTCGATATTAAGCCATTAAAACCTGTATAGCAACCATTAGACAATAACCCAAGCACAAATTGATCATAAGAAAATGAGCTCTTTTGATCAATCATGGAGAGAAAGACGTAAAGCTTAAGAACAATCAACAACCAACTACAATATCTAAATCTCAATTTATAAAATCCAATATTTCATCACTGAAAAACTATCTAGAGATAGGAACAACTATATTAGCATCACCAACATCACTAGGAAAAGATCCAATTCAAAAACTTTGTAACACACAATAAGAAATTAACCAATAACTTGAAAATTTTACCACTGGCATCATTGGAAAGATAACCATTTAATAAAAATTCTAATGATGGTAAAGAATTTCACTTCTACACATTTGACTAAGTTATAATGAAATAAATTCATAAGCAACATAACACTTGGTAGTTTAAATAGCTAGAGAAATAAAATCTATAAAAGCCATTCGTAACACTAACATCATATAAAATTAGGTTATTTTAGAAGAATGATTAGGTTAAATCAAATGGAAAGTTGTATTTGCACAATGCATCTCATTTGATATGGATTTGACAAAGATCAATCTATGTGTGTCAAGTAGACATATGCATGTCAATTGTCTTTGTAGTTTTTATTGCTTAGACAGATGTTATAAAGAGCCACTTCAGAAAAAATTTTGACACAAATATCTACATTTTGATTTCTAACTAGACAATTTGTTAAACAAGGAAGCATGAAACATCTATACTTCAGAGTACAGAAACTTCACACTGCAGAGCATGCGTGTATACTTGAGATGTAGTAAATTGTCTACACATCTATAAAAATTAAATCACCATTAATATTAAACTTGCACTGCAAAGTCCAGAAGCTTCATCTTCATGTAATGTTTGTCCTAAGGGAAATGAGACAGAGCGTGCATGAATATTTGTCAATTGATCTGCATCTGTTATACATTACTTGTCAATTGATCTAGTTTTGTCTTATTTTAGAAGCATGCATAAGTAATTGATAATTTTCGAATAAATTTCATATCTCAACATTTGTGTTCACAGGGATACGTAGGACAAAGCAGAATGAACAGAGGGTAACGAGGAATCTGGCATTATGTGAAATAATTAGGAGACCGCAACATATAATAAATATAAACTACAAACCAAAGAAAGGAAGGGACCTACCACAACGTTTTGACCAAGTGTATTTGCTTCGTTTTGCAACTTGGGGAATTAGGGATTTAATTATTATTTAACTTAATTATGGTTAATAATATTTAAATAACTGATTAAGTTTTAATTATATTATTGTTAAACTAATATGGAAAACCATAGTATGGGAAACATTTTGTTGCTGTGAGACCCTTTACAGATAATAACACTATACAAGAAACAATTTAAGTGTTGAAAGCTTTATTTTTGATAATTTTAATCTATATATCATAGACAACTGAGATTTCTTTTGAATATGTTTAATTATAGTCTAATTTAGAACTTCCTTTTCTTTCTCTAATATCTATCACTCGTTTTTTATAGAGGTTTTCACATTTTAATAAAAAATGAAATTTCATTCTTTGGTGAATATATATACAGTATACTAAAATTAGACAGATTGAAGGTTAATTAATAAAAGTAGGGATGATATTTGCCTTCAGGTTTGGTCTAGCTTTGCTTGAAAATCAATAAACTTGGTCTAAATTGACCCAATTTAGGGTTATATTCAAATTTTTCTTTAAATTTTCAAGCTTCAAGTTAAGTTTAGATCCGTACTATTTAATTCTGTTCAACTTAACGTTTGAATATATTAAATATAAATTATATCATTTTAAATAAAATAATGTCATTTTTTAATTTTAAATTTAAAAAAAAGATCAAATTTAGTACAAACCTAATCAAAAATTCGAATACGAGAGAGCTCGAGTTTAATCACAAGTTTCAGAGCCGTTTGTATCCGGCTCAGCCTAATGCCAATCCTTGAAATTATTCAAGGGAATCAAATCAAGCACCTTACAGAAACAGAGCAAGACTTTATAGGATAAGAGAGAGGAGCCCATAATAGGAAAGAAAAATACCAACCCAACCTGAGTCAATATAGAAGACCAGGCAACGTCAATAACGACTGAAAATATCTGCTGCAGAATAGGAAGAGTTTTGGTTTTCTTCTGTAATTCAATTTATTATTTACTGACTTATTATCAATCTCCAAGGACTGCACAACTCGATTTTTTTTTTTTTTGTGAATGGGGAAATTCTTCTGTTGTATATATTTTTGAAGTAAAAATATAACAATCTGATTGGGCTTGGATTAGTTCTGCAACCCAAAATAGAGAATTTGAGTCTAAATAATCTGCAATTGTAAATTATTCATTAACTATATCATTTAAGTTGATTATCCAGAAAAACGAAAAAAAGAAAAGAAATAAAATAAAAATAGCTACACGAGAAAATTAAATGTCACCTGTTATGCAAAATTAGACTAAAAACTTACATTAAAAAGACCTGACCAAATTGAAAGATTTTAATTTAGTATAATAACAAAAAGACAAGTTAAAATTTCAATTTTAAAAGGAAAAATACTTCTCAATGGAAAATTAAATGTCAAACTAAGCATGGTTGCTTTGCAACTACACATAGGCACAATTTAGCCCAACTAGTATTAGTTCGTGGTAATTCCAAGAACTTCAACATTATGGTTACAGTTACAATCATGAAGCATAATTTAAATCCTTTTTCACTAAATTATGAATCCCTATCCACGATTCAACCTGAAGGATTCAATCGATAGTAATCCAGCACTTCTATATTCTCCATTGTTTTGAACGCCCTGGGGAATAAAGCTCACTTGCTGGACAAGAGCTGGCTGAGTTTGCAAAAGCTAATATATATCCATGATCCCGGAACTTGCATGCCAGAGCAGAAAATCCAATCTAAAGTTGAGGAACACCAAGTTGTATAACCTTCTCTTCCATTATAGACGTTACCTTGTCAATGTAATGTATGATCTACTTAGCAACGTTAGGTAATTAAATTAATTCATCAGACCAGTTTCTTGGCCTATAATTCAGTGGAAATAAATAGATACACTGTCTGTCTCTTGTCTCTTGGCTTTCTTATTACATTATTGAATTTGGTTACGCGCATGAGACAAGAACATTCAGCAGTTATTAGCACAAATAATACAATAATCCAAACATCTAAAACAAATATCCCTAATTAGACCATCTAAAATATTCTTATGGTATTACCTTAAGTATACGTGTCCTTATTTTGTGAATACTTATCTTTATAAGGTCTCTATATAAACATTGTAACAGTGTCTTTGAATAGTAGATCCGAAAGCAATGAAACATTTCCTTTAATATTTTCGTCTCCTTCTTCCTATTTGCAGAAAACTTCAGTCGAACACAAATCATCAGACTATCGTTATCTCTATTGGAGACTCGAGGATACTTTCTGAGATCCATGAGTTAGGTGATGATTGACCCTTCTCATAAGATGACGGGTCAGTTCCACTTTCGGTCCAGCATGATTTAATGTCGGTCGGTTGAATTTGAATTATTTTAAAATTATATTAATTAAATAAAATAATTTTATTTTCATTTATAAGTTTAAGAAACTTAAGTCAAATTACAACGTTTGTTTTAACAAAAATGGATTTTTGATTAGTCTTTTAAGTTAATCTTCTAAATTCGCGCTTAATTTAAAAGATAAATTAACTAAGAATTAACTCGTTAATTTTGAATAGAGTTGGTCTTTACTTACCATCCCTATTCTCAAGGGTTTTTATGGGGCATCTGTTGTGTAGTCCATGAGAGAAAAGAGTGTGTGCACAAGTAACCAACTCCTTCCATCATTCAATCAAAGAACCAAAAGTTAGCAAAGTAGCATTTCTTGCGGCTTGTCACATTCTACCCACTCTTGGCAAAGCAAATCAAAACATTACCACCTGTAAATTGCTATTCCCTCCAAGAAAAAGGAGACCTCTACTTTGGACTCTTTCGGGTCTAATAGCTGCTTTATCTCCATTAACAACTAAAGATGTTGATTATAATAGGATATTATATGTTGAGTGGACTTTTTGTTAGCTTAGCTTTAATGCTGTTGCGTAATTATATATAACAAGGTGTTGCTGTTTAGATGTATTAATTAAAGGTTTTACGGGAAAGAGAACATATGTGTGTGACGAAAGTTGCTTAGATATAATATACATATTTCAGATCAAAGCAATGGAAATGGTGCCCTCATTATGCCGGAGTAAAGAAAACTCCTCTTTTCTCCTTCTTTTGTCCTAATTGCACAAGCCTACGAAAGCTACTTTTGCTACTTCTTCACAACCTCTTTTTCCAAGTAATTAAGTGATTAGATGATATTAATGCTAGTTTGTGTGCAGTTAACATATCTAAAGGCAAACTATTTTATTACCATTACGAGTTTTCTTCTAAACCTTTAGGAAATGTTTATGAAAGTTTTAATTAAATTTCAAATCTATAGTCTTTGATAATTCCTTCCTCCTAAAGAATTTGATTGATGAAGAACCTTATAATATTGTTGGATATGGCATTGGTAATTGCTATTTAAAATGGCTGTTTGTTGGCCAACTAACTAGCTAATGTAATCATATGATAATTAAATGGCGAATACATGTCTAAGAAAAGGACATTAAATGATATCTTTCGTTAAAGACGTAAATTGAAAGAATCTAAAAATTGAAATAATTTAACGAATCAAATAAAAAAAGAAAAGGATCTATTATAAAATGACTATGTTAAGAATCAGGCATCGCATGCTTATTAATATTCATTTCAATACTTAGGGCTTGATCGTTCAATCAATTCAAGGTGCATAATATATAGAGCATCGGTTATTTCTTCTTCTTTTTTTGGTAAATTATTTCATTTCTTTTTATAACAATTAATCTCCCAACTACATTTTAAACTATTATTTTTATTAATACTTATCACAT
>JANIHZ010000001.1:37794332-37808639 GCA_027478365.1 Erythroxylum rufum
CTGCCCGCTAGTGGCATAGGAGTTCCGATACCGGACTCCCCTCCGTTCCCTTGGACTGGTACCAGAGCAGGTCCTCCCGTCGGGGGTTAAAATCTGTGCGGTACCTGGATCCAGAGCAGGTCCTCCCGTCGGGGGTTAAAATCTGTGCGGATCCAACAGTACGTCCTGTTCGGACCGAAACCAAACCATTCTGAAATGTTACGTGCTTTTTGTTTTGTTCATATTCGTGATGCATTGAAAATTGTGTTGCATTCATATATGCATGATTTGGAAGGATTTGTGAATTTTTAAAGGAATGAGAAATTGAGTTATGAAAAACGAGACATTTTTGGAAATTAGTAGCAAATGATCTGAAAATGTTTCTTTGAAGGATTTGAAGAATAACAAATGTTTTAAAAAATGTTTTGCTTATGTTTCAATTTATAAATATATTATCCGCAGAGCCGTCGTGCTCACCCCCTTCCTCCCCTCCACAGGTTTTAAGCGAGAAAACGAGTCCTGCATCGGGATTGAGGCAAATCCGATGCACCTTGCTTGTGAAGTCATGTTTGAGAAAAAAATGTATTAGTTTATTCGTTATTCTATCAGTTTGGTTGTAATTGGGCTAAATGCCTTTAAAGCTTTGTATTGGTTTATTTCCATAATTGAATATGTCTTCGCAGAATGTATGGATGTATGGATGGAAATGAAAAAAAAAAGAGAGGATAAGATGGTATAGCTTTAAGAATTCAACTGATAGATGATTAAGATTGTGATGTTGCTGCCTTTGAGTTGGAGTTTGGATTGTGTTATTGAATATGGAAGATTGAAGTAGTTTTATGTAGGTTTGGAGTTTGGATGGATAGATTAGGATTTTGGCTAGATGCATTTTTTAGGGAGGTGCTGTCAAATTTATCCTAAAATGGACATAAACTTCGCTTAGATTTTAGACCATGTTAGAGTGTGAATTTGGATTAAGAGGTTTTCTGGAAGATTGTAGGGAATGTCGAGATCTTGAAAATGGTATAAAATGGGTCGACTTCGGAGTTAGGAATAAAATGTTATGAGGGTCGGAAATTGACTGATTACTATTCGTATGGTCAAGATTACTATTCATTTGGTAAATTCTGATTTTTCCTTTATAACTTTTGCGATCGACCTCTGATTTGCATGATTTTCGAAGCATTAGTTAACTATTGATTTTTTTTCCTAAGAGTGTCGGGTTTTAGTTAGACTTTGCGAATGATATGTGTCGGTGTTGACCGCAATTCCGGTTTTGCACGAAATTTCGTTTTCGTGTTCTTTAAAAGATCTGATTGAGACGGTTTTATTTTTTATTTGACCTAGAGTCATGGAAATTTATATTAGCTTAGAAATCGGATTTTTAATTATGGGCCCCAAGAGGATTAATTTTATTAACGGAAATTAAGATGAATCTTTCATGTTTTATTCAGAGAACTTTAATTGAGTTTTTAATCATGTGTAAGTCTGAAGGTTTCGGATTAAGTAGTTGGGCTCCGGTATCGGGGGCCAACAGTTGTCTTCACATCTCTCTTCGAACTATTGATCATAGATTAACAGTAAGCTCCGTTAATCTCGGTTTTTCCTTAGGTCATAGTTAATTAAGAAGAGCTCGTTAATTAACCCTAGCTATCGGATAACCTAGGAGATGCTTTCTAGACTTAATTGGACAGCTGCCTTATGAATGAGAAAAACAGACCAATATAAGCAATAATCACACAAGCTCAGATTATTTAACTTAGGTTATGTTATCCTTAACAATTACCAACCATTAGTTGTCACAAATGAATCGGAAACACAATGATTACGTATTGCATTCGATTCTAGCAATTGGTTCATGCATAAAAACAATGAAATAGAGCATTCAATCATTCTTACACAATACACAATTCAATAAACACAAGATAATATAATCAATTCCTAAGAGGGAAAGAACAACAAATACAAGGAGAAATACATTTAATCGGGTCATCGGTGTCAATTGTACCTCCTAACTGGTGTTGAGAAAGCTACCCCTCCATGGGTCTCTCCATATGTGAGAGCTTCATTACACTCTCTTCTGAAAATACTCCAAAACTTTCATAAAACCCTTGTGCCGTCACATGTCTATTTATATTAAAAACTAGGGTTTCGGGCAGCATATGTGTGAAAGTCACGGCCATGTCATGTTGAATCATGGGCGTGACTACTTGAGTCATGCCCATGCAAGGTGAGTCACAGCCATGACATGTTGTGTTATGGCCGTGCATCATTAGTCACGCCCATGACACTTTGTGTCATTGCTGTGACTTGCATTCTCACGACTTCACTTGATTTTCTACATGCATTTTCCTGTCTCCTCTTGCTTTAATCTTCCTTCTTCTTGTTACATGCCAACAAGTGGATATGAATCTTCAGAAAACTACTCAAATATAGCGCTTTCAACTCACTTTAACTCCTTTATTTTCGAATTGTGCCTAAAATCACATATCAGTCAAAGTGAGTATCTTAAGTACTTTTCTAGCAATATTCACTAAGTGTTATTGAATAAATTCATTATCAATTAAGCACATATCAAATAGCTAATGTAAGTACCCTCCAAATTTGAAGCTTTTCTTTCAAATCTTTTGTACAACAACAATAATAATAATTTCTTGTAATATTTTATTATGTTGTTCTTTTGTAATGTTATAAATATGTTTTTTAATAGTTAAGAGAATGATTAGACACTAAAATACATCAATATTGAACTAAATGGATAACAAATTTGAGTGAATAATTTTTTAAAGATGAGAACCGATGAAATGATTGTGATGTCATATATGAGATACTCAATTAGTAATTGTAGACCTGACAAAACAACCTAGTTCTGATATGAAGTCAGAAAGATTAGTTTGATTTGATCAAGTTTTGAGTTGGATTTAATTTTTTGATATTTAGACTTCGGTCTGGACTTAGATTTAAACTTCAAGACCTAATTCAGTCTAAACCTAATTTATATATTATTTAATTATCCATTTAATCTTAGAAGTCTTCCCTTCTTTTTTTTTCTCCCTCTCTAAGATATCTTTCTAAATTTGTTGTCACCAATCCTTTTCTTCTCTGATTCACTTCTTTTTCCCTTTTTCTTATCCTCTATAAGATTTCTCTTAAGTTTTATATATGCTCTTCTCTCAATTCTCTCACTAGTCAATCATTGTTGTGTTTGTTTTGTTTTTTCAAAATATTTCTAGGCTGACACTTATTTCAAATGTTGCTTGAGAGTTTAGACTTGAAACTTCTATGTTCCATAATGAAAATAGATTGTTTTGGAACTTTTGAAACAAATCTACACTATAAAACTATATTATCTAGATTTGGATTAGGATTGAAGTTTCGACTGAACTAAGCATAGAAGGTCTAGATTTGGTGATGAAGGGTGGATAATGATGATGGAGAAGGGTTGACGGTGTAACACCACCTATATAGAATCTACAACCACCCACTTACATGGTAACCAATTTCCTGTACATATATTCGTAACATTCATTTCTATTCAATGCTATACATATACACATTACAAAATTTCACATCACTTAACATTATCATTTAAAAGTAGTATTACATCTTTATATTTACACGATAATCCAAAAAGAAAACATACAATTTCCTTTACTCTTTTACATATATAGTCATCTTAAACCAAAACACATTTCAAATGTACTTTTACTCCTAGCTGTTGGCCTTGGTCCCTGCAGATATTCCTTGTACCTCACTCTTATAACCTAGACCTACACGGATTAACGCTTGTGTTAAGCTTGAAAGCTTAGTGGGAAAACACTTAGTTTGGATGACTACTCACATCAGTCATCCATTAAGCACATACATTCAGAAATATCACAACTCATATACCATAAATTCACATTTATGAACCAAACATTGATATTCAATGCTCATTGATACAAATGCAAATGCTTATCAATACCAATTATTTATGTTGTCCTGTGAATTTATTATTTATAACTATTTACTTTACTTACTATGTTAGGCCTGCACATTCCCGTGGGTGTGGATAATAAGAGCTGTGGATATCTAAAGATATCAAAAGTGTGGATACCCGAAGGCATCGAATTGTGGAGACACTATAGTCTCAAAATGAAGAAATCATTGGTGTCAAATTATAACAGCTGCACTGTAACCCTATAGGCATGCCTATCTATCTAGCACAAAGATAATAGCATAGGCACTATAACATTTCCTTTAACCATTTTCCAATTTCACAATTCATATATTGACAAATCTTAAGATACACATTTCAAGTCATAAGATTTATATTTGCGTTCATACATGCAAGTCACAACTTACCACTATTAGAAGGGTATCAAATCACACTTGTATAATCATACCATTCACATATGAACGATAAATATGTATACAAATAATTTATATATAAACAAATTTTCTTTAGTATGTATTATACTCACTCTTAAATTCTAATGTTTAATCACCCAATTCACATAAGGTAAGTCCTATTGCATTTATTTCTAGGTGTTTGAAAAGTTTCATACAAATTCAAAAAAGTTTGGATATGATTCGGTGCAAATCGGAAATAAAAACAAACTCAAAATAGTGAAATTTCCTTCTCGTTTTGTCTCCTGCCCAAAACTTTTATCTCAACTTGTTCCAAAATTTTCATATAGAAAACATTCGAATTTGAGGTCTTCTGAGCGTTTGTTCCCCTATGTCTCTAGTTTCCAAATCACTAAAAAACAAGCCATTTGGATCTTTAAAATATGATATACAGACAAGACATCATAAGCTGCTCCAAAATAGGGGCAACATCAGTCACCATTTTCAATCTCAATTTCCGATATTATAAAGCCAAAATTAAGTCAGAGTCTCTTCTATAGATTTCTATTTCTATGTCTTATTTTTCATATGTAACTTAAATAACCCAATTTAGAGTTCTGTACACTAAGTTATGACCCAAACAATATGACTAGTTCAACAAACCTTAGACAGAATTCCACTACATGATACTCTCTTGTCATATTCAACCAATTCTATGCAAGATAAAACTAAAATAACATAAAATCATCATCCCAACAACTATTCCACATCCAAATGAATCTTTGTATCCATTCAAATATACACAAAAAGAGAAATTAGACTAAGTGTAGTCCTAAACCTTAAAGTTGGCAAAGTAGTTCTTTTAACGCCTTTCCTTCCCTTCCTTTTTGACTTTGCTTGACTCACTAACTAGAAACACCACAAATACACATCTCAATCCCACTTCCAACCTTATAGTTTTAGTTATTCATAAGCAAAGTAAGAAAAGGTAAAGGTGAAGAGAAAATCCCTAACTTTTACCTTGATTTCCACCTAAGATTGGCTTGAATTCTTACATTAAAAAAGATGGGATGAGAAGGTGACATGGAGAGGAGAAAAATTTGAAGTTAAAACCCTTAAAGTGTTGTCCATCTCCCCTATCTATATGCCCATTTATGTTCTTTCAAGACTCACAAACATGCTTAATTCCTATTGGCCACACATGCTTTATTATTATTGGTCACACATGTCTTAATCCAATTGGTCCATGTGTTAACGTTAGAAAAATTGCATATTGGTCCTTCTTCTTCCTTTAATTCCCACATTGGCCCATAATCTTATTAGTTAGTTTCATTCCCCTATGTCTTAATCTTCTAATGGCATAAATTACATGCAATTTGGTTAATTATTCCTGGAGTTATACCCAAAACACTACAGGCTGTTCGAAAATAAGGACAACAACTAGAACTCAACTTCAAGCTAGAGTTCAACAATCTTAAAGGCAGAATCAAATTTCAATTCCTTCATGAAAGTTTTAGATCTATGTCTCTAGTTTAATCTCCAATTGAAATTATCCAATTTAGAGGTCTAAAACCCAAGATATGGCAAATTACAAAATTATGTTCAGTGGAACCTATCCATCCAGTAAGGTACACATCCCAAATCAACTAAAATTCGATCTTATCATGCAAGAGAAACGCAAAAAAACACATTCAATTTAACCAACAACATTCCATTTGCTTATGGAATACTTCTTTTATCAATTCCCTTCACATCATGCTCATAAATCCAAGCAAACATTTAAAAATTTCCTATACATATTTCATATCTAAGTATGTATGTCCATGCCAAACCAAACAAATTACCCATTTACCCACATCTTTTACATGAAGTACCATGATGTCTTTTACTATACTTAGATGCACTTAATTCGTTATGTTAATATACATAGATGGACTTAAAAAGTTACCAATGCACTATACAGTTTGGTTTTAAAAAGTTACCAATTTTTTAATGCACTATACAGTTTGGTTTTAAAAAGTTACCAATTTCTTATTACTGTTTTATTATTGTGATGCCATGGGGAGTTTAGTGGTGGTTGTCAGTAGTGGTCTCTTATCGTCGGATATGTACCGAAATGACCTACGGGCGTTCCGGTGGGTATTATATGGTAAGGGGGCGCTACATCTGGGCCCATTGACCAGCCTAGGCCAGAGGCTTTAGTTGGTTTTGTACAAAGGATTACTGTGTCCACTTTAGCTGGAACCGGATTGCCTCTAACTTTTACTGGAGCATTGACTACACCTGATAAATCACGGAGAGCAAAGACGGGAACCAAAGGTAAAACTTTTTTGGCCCCACAGCAGTCAAGGGAGAATAGGGGCCAGCCTAGCGGGACTCAGGCGCCGGCTTCCGACAAGACTCAACCCATCCACCTTACCCCTACGATCGTAGATAGGAACTTAGCTGTCCAAATCCCGACCCACACTGAAATGATCTGCAATTCACAGCTTCTAATGGCCCCAATCTAGGAGCCTAAGGAGGGGCCTCTAGGTATGGAGGGGGTGGAGGCCCCCGGGGACGAAGCAGGCCTACCTATCCTACCACCCTCAGAGCCTCCTGATATCGCAATGGATCCGCCGGAACCGGGGTGCCCACCGACCCACAGCCTGGACCCACCCTTTTCATCGCTCATTCCCGAAGGGGAACACCGATCGGAACAAGTTGGGAGCCCGGGAGGGGCTCCGGTGTAGGGTTTCTTCTCTTTCACTTTTTCTATGACGATTTTATTCTGGCTTTGCTGGAGACCCAGATTAGTGGTTCCCGGGCCGCGACTGCTATTCGCTCTTTCGGTTTTGACTTCACTTTTCGAATAGAAGCGAAAGGGCTTTCAGGTGGTATTTGGCTTCTTTGGAAGAAGCCCTTTGATATCTCGGTCGTCATCGCCCACCGGCAGTTCCTTCATACTACTGTCACGTATGAGTCCAATTCTTTCGCCCTTACAGTAGTCTATGCCAGTTCGCAAGTGTCGTCACAGTCCGGCCTATGGCCTTTGTTAACGTGGGTTGGCAACTCTATCTCAGGGCCTTGCATTGTAGGGGGCGATTTCAATGCTAAGCTGGAAATTTCGAACAAACGGGGAGGCGCTCCCTCCGCTTCGGTGGTGAATGGCCGGTTTAGGGATTGGGTGCATAGGTATGGCCTCCACGATCTCGGTTTCAATGGTTCCAAATTTACATGGCAGAGGGGCTCTGTCCAAGCTCGACTAGATCGGGTGCTCGGGTCCTCCGCCTGGCTTCAACAGTACCCCACTACAGTAAACTAGCATCTGCCCTTCCTCAACTCCGACCATCGGCTAATGGTTCTTCATTTCCTTCCGTCCCCGCAGCGTTCCCCGTGGCACTCCGCCCTTTCGTTTCCAAAATACTTGGCTCACTCATTCCGGGTTTCAAGCGGTGGTTGATGAGTTTTGGACCACTCCCGAGCCCATGATGAGTCGATCGTTAGCCTAGTTTGCCAAACATCTACTGAGCTGGAACATGAATGTGTTTGGGAACATCTTCCACCGGAAAAAGAAGTTGCTAGCCCGGCTGGGAGGTATCCAGTGAGCCCTGATGGACGAAACTAGGGACTCGCTGCTAGATCTGGAGGACAAGCTGAGCCGAGAGTTATTACAAGTTTTGTGCAAAGAGGAACTTTTTTGGCATCAAAAAGCCAAATGTGATTGGATTTCCAAGGGTGACCGTAATACCAAATATTATCATACGGTCACCCTGGCCAAGCATCAGAAATTGCACTGTGGGAGCCTCACTGACTCTACTGGGCACGTTGTTTCTGACCAGGACCAGCTGTGCAGTTTTGTTCGAAAATATTTCGTCCACCTTTACACTGTGGGAGACGGGCTGTTTTTGCAGTTTCCGATCTCTGGTGCCTTCCTGCCCCTTTTAGAGGCGTAGGTCCGTGACCTTTCTCTTCCTGTCCAGGCCAATGCAATCTGGGGTGCGGTTTTTGCCATGAGTCCCAACAAAGCCCCTGGTGTTGATGGGTTCAATACCATTTTTTATCAGTCTCAATGGGGGAAGGTCGGGCCGTCTGTGGTGGACTTCGTTCAGAAAGTTTTCCGGATGGAATGTTGGGAGCCTGAATTAAATCAAACACTGTTGGTTCTCATCCCTAAAACCCCTTCGCCGACTCAGGTCTCTCAGTTTCGGCCGACCAGCCTGTGCACTGTGCTTTATAAGATCATCGCTAAAGTCATTGTGAATCGCCCGAAAGCTCACATGGCTCACTTAACGACAACGAATTAATGTAGCTTCATTCCGGGCCAGCATATCACCGATAATATTATCATTGCCCAGGAGGTTATCCACTCAATGCGGAAAAAGACTGGTAAAACCGACTACCTGGCTTTGAAAGTGGATATGGAAAAAGCCTATGATCGTCTGAGCTGGCAGTTTATTCAGGACACTCTGATGGAGATTGGAATTCCCGATAACTTACTCTGGGTCATAATGTAGTGTGTGCAGATGACCTCTTTGCACGTTGTCTGGCAAGGCACTGTGTTTGCTCCTTTCCGGCCTTCTCGGGGTATCGGGCAAGGAGACCCCCTCTCGCCTTATCTTTTTGTCCTCTGTATAGAGCGGTTAGGTCACCTCATTTCGGTGGAGGTGGCTAGCGGGGCGTGGAAACCGATCAAGTTGAGTCGTACGGGCCCTCCTATTTCCCACTTGTTCTTTGCCGATGATCTCGGGCTTTTCGCCAAAGCGGACGACCAGCAGATCCAGGTTATCGCGAGAACCTTGGAGACATTCTGCAGCGCTTCTGGGTAGAAAGTTAGCATGGCTAAAACTTGGCTTTTCTTCTCTAAGAACGTCTCGAGTGCCACAGCCCGGCACCTCAGCCAAGGGCTTCAAGTTAGCCGTACGTCTAATCTGGGCAGGTATTTGGGGGTTCCTTTGCTTCATTAGCGTATGTCCAGGCGAACATATCAGCACATCCTCGACAACGCTCAAAAGAAACTTGTTGGCTGGAGCGCCAGGATGTTATCCTTAGCGGGCCGGGTTACTTTAACCTAGGTTGTTCTCTGCGTTGCCTCAATTCATAATGCAAACGGTTCGTCTCTTGAGGCAATTATGCGACGACCTGAAAAAACTCATGTGCGGGTTCCTCTGGGGGTCGTCGCATGACCGCCGTAAAATGCACCTAATCAACTGGGAGGCTGTGTGTAAGCCTAAAGCGGCCGGGGGGCTGGGTCTCAAGCATATTCGATCGACAAATGATGCGTTACTGGCTAAATTAGGGTGAGCCTTGATCTCACAACCCACCGCCCTCTGGGTCCAGTTACTTCGTGCCAAATATAGACTGGATATTACCCATCTTCCCCTAACAATCGCCAGGCCAGGGGCTTCGGTCATCTGGAAGGAGATTACGGCTTCCTGGCCGATTGTTTGGCAAGGTATCAAATGGACTCTGGAGAACGGGAGTTGCATTTTATTCTGGGTGGACGGTTGGGAACCCCTCATTCAAGTGGCTACCTCTCCGGTTCCTGACTCTCTACACTTGGTAACCGTTGCCGACCTTACGGATGACAGGGGCAGTTGGCGTTGGCCTCAAATCCAGCAGTACTTTCCAGCCACGGTGTGTCCGGACCTTGCGAATTACTGCCCGGTTGTTGACAATTTGGGGGAGGACCGATTCCTGTGGGAGCCCACAACCCACGGTAGCTTCACCGTGGCGTCCGCCTATGAGTTAATTGAAGGCCGCCACACAGACTCCCGAAATCCACTGTGGGTGACTATCTGGAAATGGGCAGGACCACAACGTATTCGGGCGTTCCTTTGGCTCGTCACTAAGCGTAAACTCCTAACGAATCAGCAGCGTGTGGCCCACCGTATTGCCATGGATAGCAGCTGTCCTTACTGTGGTCAGGAAGAGACTACGATTCATGTGGTGCTCGACTGCCCATAGGTGTCAGCCTTCTGGCGTAACTTTTTCCCCGGAAGTGGTCGACACGAGATTTTTTCAGCAGGATGACGGGTCGTGGTTGGCTTCCAACCTCACAAACCACACGTCAGTGTGTCAGGTAGCTTGGGCCATTATCTATGGAGTAACGTGCTGGTTCCTTTGGAAATTGCGGAATAGTAGCCTATTTGAGCCTAGCTTTGTTTGGCCGGCTGAGGGTTCCCGTATCGTCCTGGAGTATGTGGGATGGATTTCTCGCGCAAGGGCGATGGAACAGTGTGTGTTCCCTGCCCAGGGCATACTGGTGGGTACTTCTGTGGGATGGTCTAAACCTCCGAAAGGATGGGTCAAGGTCAATACTGATGGCGTCGTGCGGCGAGGATCCAATCAGGTGTCCATTGGCGGTTTGATTAGAGATTGGCAAGGGTCCTGGTGTGGGGGTTTTCAGTAGCGTCTCGACAGGGGCTCGCCTTTAGCGGCTGAGCTTTGGGGTGTGGTCACGGGTTTTACGCTCGCCTGGGACAAGGGTTATCGACAAGTGATTGTCGAAGTGGACTCTCTTGAAGTAATTAATATCCTTTCTGACTCCCATTTTGTTCTGACCGCTTTTCCTTTTTTGGTAACAGGTATCTCCGAGCTCTTGCATCAGGACTGGGAGGTTAAATTCCAACATGTTTTCCGATAAGGGAACTAGTGTGCCGACGGCCTCGCTCAGCTTGTTGGCATGATACGACCGGGTCTGCATATTTTTCAAGAGCCTCCGCTCGGACTTCAGGAGCTTCTTCGCCGTGATGCGTTAGGCATAGTGTACCCTAGGGCGCTATTTTAAGATTTTTGCTTTCCTTGTAATAACAAAAAAAACTATACAAGCATTTCATGTAGGACGACGGGCCAGGTCCTACATGGTTCAAAGTCCAGTTGAATCTGAATAGTTTTAAAACTATATCATTTTAATTTAATTAATTAAAGTAATTTCATTTTAGTCTGTAAATTTAAGAGACTTAAATCAAAACACAGGCATTATTTAAAATTTTTTTGAATAATCAAATCTAATTTTGAATCAAGTTTCAAGTTATCCTCTAAATATTCTGTGTCTAGTACTATTTTGAGACTTTTGGTAATTATTGACACTTTTATGATTTGTAGAAATAACAAAGAGTAAAGACAAGACGAATAACACTTAGATGAAGCTCTTTTGGGAGAGATATAATCGTGTAAGGTGCTACACGCTCGTGTCCTTAACTTACACGACTGTGTGAATCAACCGTATAAATATCTAAAATTGTGTGAAGAAAGATATGAAGAGGAAAAATATACAGTCACGTATACACTTATGTTCATGAAATACATGATTGTGTAAGATGACCATGCAGCTTTCTATAATTGTATACATCTGCGACTTAAGTGATACTGGAAGAAACATGATTACTTACACGGCTATATATGTGACTATTTATAATGTAGAAAACTTATTTTGGGATATAAAAGCTGAAAAGATGTAAGTTTGATAACGAGTAGCAGCCAAAAACACTAAAAAGGGGTAGAAAAATAGAGAGAACAAAAGTAGTATAATATTCTTATCTTTTTTTAAAATTGTTTTGGAGGATTAAGCAGAGTGTTAATTGATTGACATATCAAATTTGGGTTTCAATCTTGAAATTTTATGAGACAATTTATAGTTATAGGGTAAGATATTAAACTTATCTTTATTTGAATTTAGTGAATTTATTTATCAATTTGACCTGTAAATTTTTCTTCTATATTTGAAAGTTTTTCATTTAAATTAGTGTTTGCTTCTTTATTAAGTTTTTATTATCATATTAATTTGCTGGTTAAACTCAAAAAGTATATTGTTGTTCATATTTTGTTAATCTTTTAGAAAGTTGTGTTTTTTTTTTCCCCTCAACACTATATCTGCACCTAATCTGAAACCTAAATTAATTCATAAGTGACTCGTCAAGTTTGAATGGAGCTAGTTTTTGTTTACCATCCCTATTCTCAAGGGTTTTTACGGGCATTTGTTGTTTAAAGTCCATGAGAGAAAAGAGAGTAGGCACAAGTAGCCCACCCTCTTCCATCATTCAATCAAAAGAATCAAAAGTTAGCAAAGGGGCATTTCTTGCGGTTTGCACATTCTATCCACTCTTGGCAAGGCAAAACAAAACATTCCCACTTGCAAATTGCTATTCCCTCCGAGAAAAAGGAGACCTCTTCTTTGGACTCTTTCGGCTCTAATAGCTGCTTTATCTCCATTAACAACTAAAGATGTTGATTATAATAGGATATTATATGTTGAGTGGACTTTTAGTTAGCTTAGCTTTAATGCTATTGCGCGTAATTATATATAACAAGGTGTCGCTGTTTAGATGTATTAATTAATGGGTTACGGGAAACAGAACATATGTGTGACGAAAGTTGCTCAGATATAATATTAATATTTCAGATCAAAGCAATGGAAATGGTGCCCTCATTATGCCCGAGCAAAGAAAACCCCCTTTTCTTCTTTTGTCCTAAGCACAAACCTAATAAAGCTCCTTTTGCTACTTCTTCACAACCTCTTTTTCTAAGTAAGTGATTAGATGATATTAATGCTAGTTTGTGTGCACTAAACATATCTAAAGGCAAACTATTTTATTAACATTACGAGTTTTCTTCTAAACCTTTAGGAAATGTTTATGAAATTTTTAATTGATTTTCAAATCTATAGTCTTTGATAATCCCTTCCTCCTAAAGAATCTGATTAATGAAGAACCTTATTGTTGGATATGGCATTGGTAGTTGCTATTTAAAATTTCTGTTCGTTGGCCAACTAACTAGCTAATGTAATCATATGATAATTAAATGGCGAATACATGTCTAAGAAAAGGACATCAAATGATATCTTTCGTTAAAGACCTAAATTGAAAGAATCTAAAATTGAAATAATTTAACGAATCAAATAAAAAAAGAAAAGGATCTATTATAAAATGCCTATATTAGGAATCAGGCATCGCATGCTTATTAATTCATTTCAATACTTAGGGCTCGATCGTTCAATCAATTCAAGGTGCATAATATATAGACAGCATGGAGGACTTCCAGCAGCCACAAACTATTTGTGTGTTCTTTATTTTCCTTTACCCATTTAGTTATGGATTTCACAGCTCTTTTATGCTGGATAATATGCAGACAAAAGGAAATAGAGCATCGATTATTTCATTTCTTTTTATAACAATTAATCTCCCAACTACATTTTAAACTATTATTTTTATTAATACTTATCACATTCAATTGACAAAAAATGTTTCAGAGATAATTATAGTAGTGTTTAAAAATGATTTATAACTTAATTTTTAAACTTTTAAGATTCAAGTCTAAAATTTAATTTTAAGAATCAAATATGAATTTAAAAAAATTATTACTTAATTTATTTATCATTCTTTAATATATGCATAATGATCAATCAATACTATTAATGACATTTGTTAAATGAAAAAAAAAATCTTCAAACCACCTAATTTTTCACTAAGCATGTTAAATTGAATATGAGTTCATGTGTCTGCGTTTGCGCCTTTGTGCCTGTGCGTAATATTTACATACCGCATATTTACTGAATTATATACATAATATCATCAATTAACTTATTACATATGATATCAACGACAACAAATCCGGTGAAAGTTCTGTTAAAGTGCAAAATTTGGGAATGATTGATAATACGTAGTCTTACTTTTATCTAATAGAGAAATTGTTTGTAATATACCACATCTGATATCATATAATTAGAAATATGCATTTAGCTTGTTATGTATACAAATAAAACCCAAAAATTTTGTATTACGATCTTTAAAAATTTTGATAATGTACAATAATTGTTTAGTCTTGGTTATATTTAACTTTCACATGATTTTCAACATGATACACAGTAAAAAGCAATTTAACATATAAAAAGTATTTTAAAGTTTGTATTATCACGGCAGGGAGCATTTTATGTAAGAGTATAACTGTAACGCCCTAAATTAGGGGTTAGCAGTCCGATTTATGTTCTGTCTCTTTGAAATTTTGGCATGCATTCATGGC
>JANIHZ010000001.1:37814945-37829058 GCA_027478365.1 Erythroxylum rufum
TAAATTTAATTCAAAATTTCTATAATTAATTTCAATTTAAATCATGAAAAATTTAAAATTTAACTATAAATTTATAGTTAAAATTAACCATAAAAGAGAGAATGTTGAGACCTTTATTTATCTAGTATAAAGTACATGAGCATGCATGATTTGTTCAACAACTACTAGTTCTAGTTCGGTTGTCATGCTTTACATATTGTGCAGGTTGTGGGATTTTTTTCACAGACGTAATCAGAGCATTTACTCACGTAAACTCTACGGCATCTACTGCCTTAGCTGTCTTCCATAGCCACTGTTATAAGAGTTATAACACGGTGGTAGTGGCCTACCGTGGCCTGGATAACGTGGGTCCCACCTATAACCCTCATAACACTCTACAACAATCCGGTGGTGGCTAGAAAGCACATAATTCGAAGGAAAAGACAAAATAGGTGTTTAGTTAGCATATAAACGACGCAGAGAAACATCATAAAGGCTCCTCATCACATACCTACACATCCGCCATGGCTGCTGTTGCAGGGAAACGTTGCTTACCCGGGAAGAGGTTGAATGAAATACAAGTGCAACCGATGGGTTAATAACAAGCGCCTTCCAGATTAAGCCAAAGTTTGCATCTTTTTTTTTTTGTTTACAACCGAAAACTACCACACTAGCTTAAACTACAGTAACGCTCAGGGGTACATAGCGCCGAAAGCATCGCTATGGATGAGCTCTTGGATCCCAAAAGGGGGCTCGTGAAGGAAGTAAAGGCCCGGGCTGAAAACACCAGCAAGGCGAGCTAAGCTGTCCAGGCACTGGTTGCCTTATCTAAAAACGTGTTGGATCTGCACCGTCCACTCCCTGTGCAACAGCTGATAAATACCTGTCACCAAAACAAAAACCTTAGTCAGTCCCACAAAAGGAGCAAAAAGAATATTAATAACCTCCAGGGAATCAACTTCGACCACAATTTGGTGATAACCCAAATCCCAGGTCAGAGTGAGACCCGAGTGCACCCCCCATAACTCTGCCTCTAAAGGCGAACCCCGACTTATGGTCTGGTGGAAACCTCCCCTCCACGGTCCAGTCCAATCCCGAATTAGACCTCCAGAGGAAACCATCTGGGTCGTGGGATTCATGGCTCCATCAACATTAACTTTGACCCATCCCGCCTCTGGCTTCTGCTAACCCACGAACGTCCCCACTAGAAGACTGGGCGCCAGAAAAACACAATTCACCATCATCCTGGCTCAGGCAATCCATCCGACGTAATCCAAGATAAGTCTGTGACCTTCGGCCGGCCAAGCAAAGCTCGACTCAAAGATGCTCCGGTTCTGCCATTGCCAGAGGAACCAGCAAATGACGCCAAAGACTGTGGCCCACGCTTCTTGCTGCACCTGAGCATACTTGGTGAGCTTACTTGAGAGCCAAGAGGCCACCTCCTGCTGGAAAAAACCGCCGTTCACCACGGCCGGAGGGAACTTGCGCCAGATCGCCTGAACACGGGGGCAGACCCAAACCACGTGGGCAGTGGACTCCCCTTGGCCACAGAACTGGCAGCTATTATCAAGGGCAATATGACAACTCACGCGCTGGAGATTCGTCAGGAGCTTGTGGTGGGCCACCAGCCACAGAAACTAGCGAATGCGTTATGGGCCCGGCCATTTCCAAACAATTGCCCACAGGCTGTGCCGGTTATCCGGGGGAAGGTCCTTGATAAGCTCATATGTAGACGCCACAGTGAACCCGCCGTGGGGGGTAGGTCCCCACCGCAGGCTATCTTCCCCCATCTGCCCATCAACAGAGTCGAAGTTCGCAAGCTCCATACAAGTCGTGGTCGGAAGGCACTGTTGGAACTCCAGCCAGTTCCACCCACCCCCTGCAAGCGTGAGATCTGCGACATTAGCCAATCTGAGGGTATCTGGGACCAGAGAGGAAGCTAAGTGAATAAGGGGGCCCCACCCGGCCAGCCAGTTATCCATCCAAAATAACACCCGCCTTCCATTCCCCAAGGTCCAATATGTTCCTTGTCGGACCCATTTCTAGACCGGCAAAATCCCTTGCCAAACAGCTGAAGCCCCAGGCTTGGAGAGTGTGAGGGGAAGGTGGGTAGTATCGAGCCGATATTAGCCCGAAGGATCTGAACCCAAACAGCCATATGTTTAGAAAGCAAACCCCATCCCAATTTTGCCAAGAAAGCGTCGTTCATAGAGCGGATGCATTTGATGCCGAGGGCCCCCTCCGTCTTAGGCCGACATACTGACTCCCAGTTGACCAGGTGCATCTTACGGTGATCTGAGGAGGAGTCCCAAATAAAGTTATGCATGATTTTTTCCAGCTCGTGGCACAAATAACGTGCAATCCGGACTGTTTGCATAGTGTACAGAGGCAACGCTGAAAGCATGGCCTGGGTTAAAGTAACCCGGCCTGCTAAAGACAACATCCTGGCTCGCCACCCAGTAAGCTTCTTCTGAGCATTATCCAGGAGATAGTGATAGGTACGCCTAGTCGTCCGCTCGTGAATCAAGGGAACCCCTAAATACCGGCCGAGGTTAGTTGTGCTAGCAACCTGAAGCTCGTGGCTAAAGCGGGGCGCAATGTCCAGGGAAACGTTTTTTGAGAAAAAAAACTCGGGTTCTGTCTCTGTTCACGGTCTGCCCTGACATGTTACAGAAAGTTTCCATCGTACGAGCTATAAGTTGCACCTGGCGGTCCTCAGCTTCCGCGAAGAGCACCAGGTTATCAGTAAAGAAAAGATGGGAGAGGGGAGGGCCCGTGCGGCCTAGCTTAATCGATTTCCAACGCCCCTTGGCCACCTCCGCCGAGATGAGATGGCCCAATTGCTCCATGCAGAGGACAAACAGATAAGGTGAAAGATGGTCACCTTGCCGGAGGCCACGCGCAGGCTGGAACGACTCAGAAGTAGAACCTTGCCAGACAACTCGAAGAGACGTAGTCGTAACACATTGCATAGCGACCCAAATTAAGGATTCCAGGAGGCCAATATCTTCCAGAGTCTTCTGAATAAACTGCCACCGAAGCTGTTCATATGCTTTCTCGAGATCCACTTTGATGGCCAGGTAGTTGGTTCTACCCGTCTTCTTTCGCATAGAGTGGATCACCTCCTGGGCAATAATGACATTATCTGTGATATGCCGGCCGGAATAAAACGGCATTGGGTCGGCGCAGCTAGATGATCCATGAGACCTTTCAGGCGATTTACGAGAACTTTAGAAACAATCTTGTACAACACATTACACAGGTTGATAGGTCAAAAATGGGAAACTTGGGTCGGGGAAGGAATCTTCGGGATAAGGACCAGAAGCGTGTTATTTAACTCGCGGTCCCAAAATTTTCTGAATGAACGCCACCGCAGCCGACCCCACCTGCCCCCATTGTTTCTGGTAAAAAAGCGCATTAAAACCATCACCTCTGGGGGCTTTGTTCGGATTCATCGCGAAAAGGGCACTGGAAACCTCGGTATCCTGCACAGGGAGGGTAAGAGCCTGAATGTGGATCACAGAAAGTGGCGGGAAAACACCTGTGATGGGAAAGGGCATGGTAGGCCCGGTGTCCTGACTGTAGAGCTGGACGAAAGAGTCGAAAACAAGATGGCGCTGCTGGTCTGGGTCAGAAATACTATGGCCAGCAGCATTAGTGAGAGTCTCAATGTGCAGCTTCTAGCGTTTGGAAATGGTGATCACGTGGTAATACTTGGTGTTCCTGTCGCCTTGGGAGATCCAATCGCACCTGGCTTTTTGATGCCAAAACATTTCCTCTTCGCACAAGACCTGTAAGAGCTCGTGGCTAAGCTGGTCCTCCAACGCCTGCAACGAATCCTGAGTGCCAGTCGTCATAGCTCGCTGGATGCCTTCCAGGCGAGCTACTAGCTTCTTCTTCCGATGGAAAATGTTCCCGAACACCTGACAATTCCAGCGTTGTAGCTAACCCGACAGCTGGGTTAACGAGCTACTCAGGGACTCGGGCAACGGGTGCCAAGATGTTGTGACCACCTCCGAAAAATCAAAATGGGTTAACCACACATTCTGGAACCGAAACGGGGGCTCGCCAGTAAACCGGGCCGAAGGCGGGAAGAAACGGAGAAGCATAGGCCGATGGTTGGACCCGAGGAAAGGAAGATGCTGATTGACCGTAAGAGGGAAATGTTGGACCCAAGCTGACAAGCCAAACACCCGATTGAGGCAAGCCTGGACTGGCCCTCTCCTCTAAGTAAATTTGGACCCGATGAACCTGAGATCATGGAGCCCACACTGTTGAACCCAACACCGAAACCGTGGACTCACTACTGGAGAGGAGCGGGACCTGCCTCGTTTGTCGAAAAGTTCCAGCTTAGCATTGAAGTCGCCCCCCACAAGCCACAGGTGAGTACCAGAAGAGCCAAGCCAAGTGAGCGCGGACCAAAGACTGGAGTACGAGGACGCTTACAGGCTCGCATACACAACGGCAAGGTCAAAAGACTAAGACCTAAATTGAACGGTAGCGTGTAAGAATTGTCGATGGGCTATAACGACGGAGATATCAAAGGTCGCTTCCCAAAGGAGCCAAATACCACCTGAAAACCCTTCCGCTTCAATTCGGAAGGAGAAGTAAAACCCTAAGGAACGAATAACCGCCTGGGCCCGATCTCCACTAATTCGGGGTTCCACCAAGGCCAACACTCTCGGTCTGTACCTACGAACATAGTCCCGCAGGAGGGTCCGAAACTCAATCCCTCCTACTCCTTGACAATTCCAAAAGAAAATCGACATAAAACGAGACTGAAAGGGACCCTACTGCGGGTCATCCATCGGGCACCCTACTTGGTCATCCCCGGGCCCTCCAGATTCAGGGCCCGGTAGTTCAGCTGGCAACAGGCGGGAGTCCAAAGAGGCCTCCGGGCCTGCCAAGTCCATCGTTATATTGGGAGGGACCGTAGGGGGGATTTCAAAAATGTCAGATGCGGCGCCGGGATCCTCCACCCCTTCCATTTCCTGGGGCTTCTCTGCGGGTGTCGGAAGTTGAGACACTAGAAGCTGGGTGTCACAGATCATTTCTGAGTGGGTCGGGATGGTGACTACGTGGTTCCGGTCAGAGGGCGTGGGCTTAAGACGAATAAGGGAAGTCGGGTCGGGACCTAGGTCTGGGCTCGCGCTAGACTGGCCTGGGTCCACCCGTGCCGTAGTCTTGGCTAACAGACCTTTGCCTTTGGCACCCAAGGTAGAGCTTCGGGGCACTCAAAGGCCTTAGAGGCCCCGAATTTCGAGGGGGGGGTCAACTGGTTTCCTTAAAACTAAACACATTTAGGCGTTGTCCCATTCCAAGGGAAAGGCTGGCGGTATTCCCAACCAGAGTGGGGGTTGTCCCCTCTGCTATAGTACCCTCATTTAATAGAATTGCATATTAGGAACCACCCGATGTTGTCCTCCCATGCGACGTACTAGCTTGTGCCTGCCCCTGTCCCATCGCTGCTCTCGGACGTCTGAGTTGCACGTTCAACCAAGGCCCATAGCAGTTAGATGCCTCGGTCACCTACTGCCCACCTTGCGCTTCTCATGGTCCGCCATTCCCAGACTTTGCGGCATCCTCGGTACTCGTCGGCGTAACAGCGTGAGGCTCGGCCGGAACTGTGTTAGCACAAGCAGTAGGAGGATGACCGATAATGCCACACTTAACACAGACTTGGGGCAGCCCCTTGTAGGAGATGAGGAGCATTTCTCCATCAAGATCAACACTCGGCGTCAGCGGTCGGTGCAAGTCGATTTCCATTGCTATGCGTACGAACTTGCCCCTGTTGGCGAGGAGCGTCTCGTCGTCAAGACAAATGGTATTGCCCACCATATCACCAATCGCCAACAATATGTGGGGATGGTACCGAGCAATAGGTAAGTTAGGAATCTGAATCCACACTACAGCTCGGGTGATTGTGGCTTGGGACGGGCAAAAGCTCGGGCTCCATCGCTGAATGGCGACCACCTGCCCGAAAACCACCCACGGACCCTCGGTAAGTACCCGGATGTGGTCGGCTTGCTCCTGAAACTTGACAAGAAAAAACTCGTTGTCCAGGTCCACCATCTTCATCTTCCCCTTCAACTTCCAGAGAAGCCTCAACCGGCTGCTTAGCACAGAAAACCCGACGCGACGGCCCAGGACCTTCAGGATAACCGCCTGCTCCCACTTCTTGTCAAGCTTGGCTTTCAGGTTGGAGGAGAGGAGGATGCTGCCTCCCAGGTCGCCGACTACTGGCGTGATATCCCCGTCCTCAATGTCAACATGATCCTTAATAGGCCAGCCCGGCTGCGTCGCAGCACCGCCCTCCGCAGGGCCCCCTGTGACCACTGCGAGATAGGATGGCTTGGGTGGCGCATGGTAACTTCTTCGCAATATGACCCTCCGGGTTAGAGGGCGCCATCTACCCTCGGTGTGTCGGCCTCGTCCACGGCGAAAACATTCCACGTGCAAACCCCGTAAAAACAAGTACAATAAAAAACCAACGAGAGACAAGTGGCAAGTTGTCGTTACTGCTTTTGTTGATTGATTGCAACTCCTTGACTCGGACTAGATTTTTTTAATAGATTTTCAATAAATAAAATCTATAAAAAATATTAAATAAATATTCCGTCTTTGTGTGACAAATCACAAAATGTTCGTCTCAAATTTACCGACTGAAATTTTGTATAACCGTTGGTGAATATTCCGACGATTATTGTGTGCTACCTTCATGATACAAAATAAATGAAAGATGAAAGATGAATGAGCAACAATGCGCAATAAGGGAAAGGAGGCAGACGCGCAAGAAGACTCCAGAAGCAATAGAAATATCTGGAACATGGGCCTAACAGGTCAATACAATAATACCCAAGCCCAAGTCCAAAAACACAACAAATTACATAATGTTTTACAACCTTCTCTAGACACTTCTATTGTATGCCTATAAATACACGAACAATCATCAATAAAGGCTGCTGAAAAGGAATGTTTGTTCCTCTTACAGTGTAATTTTATCATGGTATCAAAGCATATTTCTTTTTCTTTCTCATCTCAGCCGACAACTTTATTTCCCCCCACATAGACTTTGTATAGTCATGTTTGGGCCATCTTATGCCAGTGTAGCTGGCCACCAAACACAAATGCAAAGACTTGAAGACCACCCAGCCTCACCATATTACATTCACCCTAGTGAAAATCCTTCTCTTATTCTATTGTCTTCTTTTCTGACCGAACCCAACTATCATTCATGGTCTAGGTCAATGAGAATGGCCCTGTTGTCAAAAAACAAGCTAAAATTTATAGATGGCAGTATTGTTATGCCAGACAGAGATGATTCTACTTATGCACATTGGAAAAGATGCAATACCATGGTTTTATCTTGGCTGATGCACTCAGTAAATGAATCAATTGCTCAGAGTGTCATTTGGCTGGATTCAGCAGCTGATGTGTGGAAGGACCTCTATGACAAATTCTCACAGGCAGATTCTTTTCGAATTTCAGACCTGCAAGAAGAGATCTATGGTTTTAGACAGGGAAGTCTATCTATTTTTGATTATTACACTCATGTAAAAATGTTATAGGATGAATTTCATAATTTAAGACCATTGCCTAAATGCAAATGTCACCTTCAATGCCATTGTGATATGCTGAGCATCATTAAGTCCTATTAAGACAGTGATTATGTTATACGCTTCTTGAAAGGTTTAAATGAATCTTACTCCACTGTTAGGTCACAAATTGTGTTGATTAAACCATTACCAGATATTAAAAAGATTTTTTCCATGGTAGCTCAACATGAGCAATAGCTTCTTTCCATAACATCACAATTACCCAATTATGAATCTCAAGCATTTCTTGCTAAAAACAGCCCTATTCTGTGATACCCGAAAGACTTTTCAGTCAAACAAAAGACCATTGTGTACCTTCTGTGGTTATAAGGGACACACAGAAGACAAACGTTACAGAAAGCATGGGTTTTCACCTAACTTTACATAAGACAATGGAAAACCGAATCACTATCAGTCAAGAGACAACTTCAAATCTAAAACTAAATCTGTCAACGATGTAGAAACTCACCTTGAACCTGTCACAGCTGCCAGCAATGCCACTTCAGATACACACAGAGAAGCATCTTCATCCCATTTCAACCTAACACTAGAAGAATATTGTCAACTGAAGGATTTACTGAACAAAGACAAGGATGCCTTACACAATTCAGTTAGTATACCTTAGGTCAACACACTTACCAGAAATCACAAAGGTACATCTCTATCTGCTGAATCTACCTTATGTACCTCAACTTGGATTTTGGATTCAGGGGCCACAGACCACATTGTCTGTAACCTGCATTTCTTCACTTAATATACCATAACCCAAAATCTCACAGTAAAACTCCTCAATGGTCAACATGTACCTGTCACACATATTGGCTCAGTACATATCTCTTCTCTTATTATAACCAATGTTCTCTATGTTCCTTTCTTTTCCTTCAACCTCATTTCTATTAGTCAACTTGCTTCTTTTTTCACACTGCCAACTGACTTTTACCCAACATTCATGTGTTATTCAGCAACTCAGCAATTTGAAGATGATTGGTTTTGCTAAGCATTCTAATGGCCTCTATTATCTTACCCCTATGCCAGCAATATGTTCAGTCACACATCATTCACACAATCTTTGGCACAAACGCCTAAGACATCCTTCAAATTTAAGACTCAAATTGTTATCTAGCATAGACAATTCTATTATGTTTCAGCATGTTATTGAATGTCAGACTTGTCATTTTTCAAAGCAAAAAAGGTTACCTTTTACTTTGAGCTCTTCTGTTGCTTCTTTTTGCTTTGATATTATACATGTTGACATATGGGGACCTTACCACACACCTTCCATTCATGGCCATCGATTTTTCCTCACCATTGTTGACGATCACAGCCGTATGACCTGGGTGTTTTTAAATGAAACACAAGTCAGAAACTAGAGAATTAATTAAGCATTTCTTTACTTATGTGGAGAGACAATTCACAAAACAAATCAAATGCATAAGACGTGACCAAGGAATTGAATTTGTAATGACTGAATTTTTTGCTAAGAATGGTGTTTTGCATGAAACCACTTGCATTGAGACCCCTCAACAGAATGGAAGGGTTTGAACGAAAGCACCAACACATTCTTAGTGTGGCAAGAGCCCTGAAATTTTAGGTCAAACTCCCAACCAAATTCTGGTCCGAATGTGTTTTACATGCAGTTTTTCTCATTAACCGGATTCCTACCCCTCTTCTATCAAACAAATCCCCCTATTCCATTCTATTCAGTAGCAATCCTAATCTCACACATTTAAAAGTTTCTGGCTACCTATGCTTTGCTTCTACTAAGGAAGCCAGTAGAGGGAAGTTAGATACCAGGGCAAGAAAAGGTGTTTTTCTGGATTTCTCTCCGAGGACAAAAGGCTACAAAATTTTTGATATAGACACCAAACAGTTCTTGTCACAGGATGTCATCTTCTATGAAAATTCTTTCCCCTTTTAAGAACTTCCTACTTCTGCCCTACCAAGCCCAATTTTATCCTCCACTGAAAATTCCCCTCTTTATGATGACCCACCAGCCCTCTCCGCTTCTGAGCCATCTCCCTCATCTGAACCTACTCCACATCCTCAACATTCCACTAGACAAACTCAAGCACCATCCTATTTAAATGACTATATCTGCCCTACATTGTCTCACACATCTCCTTACTCAATCTCCTCAGTCATTTCCTACAACAACCTCTGCTCAGCACATAGGCATTTTTCTCTAGCTCTTACAGCCCTGAAAGAACCAACAACCTACAATGAAGCTATGTAGTCTACTAAATGGCAAGAAGCAATGCATACAGAACTCATGGCCTTAATTCAAAATGATACTTGGGAACTCACCCACTTACCTCCTGGAAAATCAATAGTCGACTGTAAATGGGTCCATCGGTATAAATTCAATCCAAATGGATCAGTTCATCGATGCAAAAGCAGACTTGTGGCAAAAGGCTTCACTCAGCAAGCTGGTGTGGACTACATCGAGACTTTCTCTCCCGTGGTCAAACATACTACCATTCGCCTCCTCCTGGCCCTCACTGCATCTCAAGACTGGCACCTTCATTAACTTGACATTAACAATGCCTTCCTTCATTGTGATCTACACGAAAAAGTATACATGAAGCCTCCCCCAGGACTTCCTCTACCTGATTCCACAATGGTCTGTAGGTTAAAAAATTGTATCTATGGGCTTAAACAAGCCAGTAGACAGTGGCATGAAAAACTCACCTCTGCTTTGCTTTCTCATAGGTTCCAGTAGTTAGCCTCGGATTACTCCATGTTCATAAAAATAGATAATCATAAATTAATCATACTCTTGGTTTATGTTGATAATGTTTTATTAGCCTGTAAAGACTTGACTCTCATCCAAAATACCAAAAAATTTCTAGATCTTACCTTTCAGATCAAAGACCTCGATATTGCCAAGTACTTCCTCGGCTTGGAGCTGGCCAGATCATCTCTTGGAATCAATCTCTCCCGACGGAAGTACACACTGGACTTATTGGCTGAAGCTGGCTTCTTAGACTGTAAGCCCCTTTCTACTCCGATGGTTCCCTACACAAAATTGACGGCGGATGGAGAACCTCACACCGACATCACTGGCTATCGTCAGCTTATTGGCAAGCTTTTGTACCTGACCATCACCCGACCGGACATCAGCTTCGCCGTTCAACAACTCTCCTAATTTTTGGACATACCCACACAAATACATATGCAAGCAGCTCAGAGGGTTTTACGATACCTTAAAACAGCTCCTGGCTAAGGTATCCTTTTTCGCCGTGATTCTAACTTGCAATTGCGGGCATTTTTTGACTCGGACTGGGCCACATGCCCCGACTTTTAGAAATCCGTCACCAGCTTCTGCATCTTTTTGTGCTCGTCTCTCAACTCCTGGAAATCCAAGAAGCAGGCCACCGTCTCCCACAATTCCTCCGAAGTCGAGTATCGAGTCCTAGCCATGACATCCTCTGAGATTCAATGGTTGTTCTACTTGTTGTAAGATCTCGGCTTTTCTCCTCAAACCCCCGCTTACCTCTACTGTGATAATCAATCAGCCCTCCATCTTGCAAAAAACCCCATTTTTCATGAACGGACGAAGCACATCGAGATCGACTACCACTTCATCCGTGAAAAAATCCAATATGGACTCCTACATCTTCTACCTGTCGCCTCTCACTCTCAACTTGCTGACATTTTTACTAAAGCTTTACCCAAACCCCAGTTTGACTCACTTCTCACTAAGCTTGGAATCCAAAATGTCTTCCAGCTTGGGGGGGGGGTGATAGATGAAAGAGAACAGATGAAAGATGAAAGATGAAAGAGCAAGCAACAATGCGCAACAAGGGTAAGGAGGCAGATGCGCAAGAAGACTCTAGAAGCAATAAAAATATCTGGAGCATGGGCCTAATTGGTCAATACAACAACACCCAAGCCCATGTCCAAAACACAACCAATTACAGAATATGTTACAACCTTTTCCAGACACTTCTATTGTATGCCTATATATACATGAACAATCATCAATAAAAGTTGCTGAAAAGGAATGTTTGTTTCTCCTACAGTGTAATTTTATCAGTATAATTGATTCATAGACTTGAGATTGCTAAAGTATCTAATATGAAATTTATCATATTTTAATATTATTTATGACCTATTCTAATTAGGATAACTCAAAGGTAGTACTTTGATATAATATGAATCATATAAAGATAGTTGAGTTAGTAAAAGATTTGTCAAATTAAAGTAATTAGAGATAATATTCTATTGTTTTTTATTAGCAATGATTTAAGGATTTCTTTAGTTAGAGTAAATCGAGAGTTGAAAAGACATTTTCAAATGTCAATTATAGATTAATTTTTAGCAAGAATGAACATGATTGGATTTAAAAGAGAAAACATTAATTCTATACTCTAAGTTCAGTTGAAATATTAGATAAAGAAATAATTAAATTGTACACCATAATTATGTATAGATAAATTGAGTTAAACCACTTTGATATTCTTAATATTTAAGTGGTCATGATAGGTTGCTAAATATCAATCTTGATATATGGTTATAAATTGTTTAATTTTAAAATTAAAAATAAATTAAAAAAGTTTAATTTATCTAATTCTAATTATGAATTGGACTTATAACTTATAATTATTGCCAACACATTAAGAATCTAATGAGTCACGCATGAAAGAGCATTTAAAAAGATATTAAAAAATTTAAATTAAGTTATACTTAATTGTAAAGTTTGGAAAATTTTAATAATCAAATATGATATATTTGATTTTATTATAATTTCATTTTAATAAGAAAGAAACCTAGTGTCTTTTTCTACAGGTTAAAGGAGTGATTTGCACGTTAACGTTTCAATAAAAAAAAGTCCCTACCATTATCTTCGGTGCTACTTTGCACCCTTACATTACTAAAATAGTACTTATAACACCCTAATGTTACTAAAATAGTATTCATTGCACCATGAAAATGGTAACAGAGATAATGTTATACAATTATTTAGACATATTGTGAAACATTAAGATGAAAAATCATACCTTTAAAAAGTGTTTAAAGAAATCATTGTTAAGATCACATTAGTGCTTGATAGGTCTAAATTACCTAGTTATGACATGATATAGGCTAAATTTATGACTCATATATTAAAATTTGCAAAAAAAAACTTAAACTTCGTTAGGATTTAGGATGCTATCAGTATCATTTTAAAAACATTAAGGTATAACATGATATCATAGATTATGGTAGGGACCAACTTAAACTTTTTAAGAAACATTAGGGGGCAATTCATAACTTTTCCTTTTCTATAAATAAGAAAAAGGCATAAGGGGTTAGCACTCATGTCTTTTCCTCTTAAATGTTGATTCTTTTTCTCTATTGCGTGGATATTGTTAAAGGTTGGATATGTAGACAATTTGTAATTGACAACTCGATAAGAATTTTATAGGAACATGAATTAATTCAATTTATTTTTATTTATAATTCATATTTTTTTAGGTTATTCAATTAATGAGATTCAATGGAAAATTATAAAAATTTATTTTTGGGTGTTGTCAGTGATTAGATCATGGTTAGTTTCTTAATAGTGATAGTAGATCGCAATCAAGGTACATCTTCTTTAAATAATGGTGTAGTAACTTGGATGAGTTCCAAACAACCATCTAACCCGACTCGAAGTCTTATCGGGCCCAAGACACATGGCTTGAGGCTGAGTCTAATTAGGTTTTAAAGACTTGATTATTTTATTTTGTTAATTTAAAATATAGAAACAATGTTTTTTTACTTAAAACAACAATATTTTCCCTAAAAATTGTGAATTTTGAGCTAGGTAGCCTGAATCCGAGCCTGAGTTTGACTCAAAACTCAAAAATTAAAAATTAAAAAGCCCGAGCCTGACCTGAGTCTAGTCAAATCAGGAATGGTCGAGTCTAGGATTAATTACCTGGCCTACATCTATTGTAGATTCTTGACTAAAGCAAAGTACATTTTGGTGTTAGAAGCAACAAAAAAAGGGATTTAGATCAATAAGTTCATTACCAAAGTTTAAGTGGTCTATAGCATTGTTGAGCCAACAATATTATATTGTGATAATAAATGCGTTATTGCATACGCAAAAGAACAAAAATCTTATCAACGGTCTAAGTATATACTTAGGAAGTTTTACTTGATCAGGGGAGTAGTGGAAAGGAAAGAGATAGCATTAGAGTGAGTTAGTCTATAGCATTGTTTAGTCAATATTATTGTACTGTGACAATAATAGTGTTATTGCATTGGCAAAGGTACGAAGATCTCATCAATGGTCTAAGAATGTACTTAGGACGTTTTACTTGATCAAGGAAGCAGTGAAGTGAAAAGACATAGCATTAGAGTTATTTTCCACTAAAGAGAATCTTGCGAATCCTCTCATTAAGTTATTGCTTCAAAAGAGACATGATTGACATATGAATAGTTATGGTATTAGTTGTGTAGCGCCCCCTCACCGTAGGGTACACAACGGGAAATCCGAAGGTCACTCCGACGAGTATCCCACGATAAAGGTGCACCACCAGAACATTTCTACTAATAATCCTCATGGCATT
>JANIHZ010000001.1:37858293-37871109 GCA_027478365.1 Erythroxylum rufum
AATCAAATATCTCATATTTGATCCCTGAAGTTTCTCAAACTTTACAAATAACAATAATTTAATTTAAATTAATTTTAACTGCTCTTTATGTGTGACCTACTGGGTTCCTAATATGTTAGCAATGATTATAAATGATAATTAGAAAAATTAAACTCCTTTTAATTTATCTTGAATTATCTAATTAAATAATTTATAATCGTAGATCACGATTGACGTCTAGCAACATGTTATGACTACCCAAATATTAGGAAAGTCAAGGTCATTTGACTTAACTCGTCCATGTATGATTATAATGTATAATTTAATCCATTCGTCATCCATTGTTCTAATTGAACATAGAGTATGGATTTTGTTCTTGCTAAATTAGCAATTGACTTATAATTGACATTTGAAAATGCCTTTTCAAATATCATCTACTTTGACTAGAGAATTCCTTAAATCATTACTAATAAAAAATAGTGAAACATTCTTTTTAATTACTTTAGAGTAACAAATCATTTATTAACTTAACTATCTTCATATAGTTCATACTGTATCTAAGTGCTACTTACTGAGCTACTCTAAATAGGATATGTCATAATTAGCATTAAAATATAGTAATTTTCACATGAGATAAGTAATATTCTCTAATGAATAAATAATATTCCACTTGGGATGATTATAATATGGTCATTTAAATAAAATTATTCTCTAATAAGCACCCACACGTTTGTTTATCTCCATACTTTAATTTATGAGATCAGTTACTTTCTTTACAAGAAAGAAACATAATGTGTGTTAGTTTTACTGTTTCATCAATATCTTGTCTTGATGAAACTGAAATAAGAACAATTTAGAAATAATATATAAATGCAAATTGAATCTTATAATTATGATCTCATTATAATTTGAATTGCATATTAATTATTATAGGGATTTTATATTCAGTATTAAAACATGAAATGTAATTAACAAAATACATAAAGATAAAGAATGTCTTTATTAATTAAAATAATAATGTCATACATAAAACTACAACCAACTGATTAATCGTAAGGGCATAAACTAACAATATAAAGATGGAAGCTCATGTTTTATTGATTGGAGACATACCTTGTAGTAATGTCTAGAAAGATCTTTAGTGTACTAAAGCAATGCACAATTATTAGCATAACTTCCCTGCACCTCTATATTTCCTATTGCATATGTGTCAGGATTGGTTTGAGCTTACTACATGAATTTCCTAAAAAGTTATGGAATCTTTCTTTTAAATTTAACAAACTTTACTGGAGTTAAGAGGGTTGCATTGATGAGAGTGGTATGAATCATTATATTTTGGTGTATAGTAGTCGAAATTCCACATACAATTTTTTTGAAAGATGAATAAATAAATTTTATTAACATTAGCTAAATTATTATACCTGTACAATGATATAGTTATTACGAGATACAAAAAAGACACTAATGTTTGTTACAACAACCTTGGGAGAAAAACTTTAAAGGTTCCATTTGATTTTCACGTTTACAGTGAGACTGTTTTGTAGATTTCTAGCTAGTAAGAGTTCTCTAATCTAACTTAATGTGTTCTCTGCTAGGAGATGTTTTTCAGTAGCTACCCCTTTATATATTCAGCTGTTTCTTTCTCTTAAAATTGAGTAAATTGTGGTTATAAGGGCTATTTTGAAGACCATTCCATTTGTTTAAGTTCCTTAGTCTTTTTTATTTCCATAAAAAGACCCTATCCATTCATATAAGTGACAATGCTCCATCAGTAGATGAAGCACCCTACTCTAAATGACTTTAATGTACCAGTATTTTTAAAAAAAGATGGTTTCTATCCTCCTTCTCTTCTTTACATAGGAGACATATATGATATAATTCCTAAACTATTTGTCGACATGCAGCTGTTGTACCAAAACATTGTTAATTTGTTAAAAGGACAATGTTGAAGGATCAAATTCCTACCTCTTTAAGATAGATTCTACAATACTATTTTTTTTACATGTCAATGCATAAAGTGAGGATGTTAACTTGGTGCAAATTTTGGACTAATGAATATTTAGCAAGCCTGAAGCTAGAGGAAAAAGTGTTAATAAACTAATAAAAATTTTCAGGTTTTATTTGAAATAGTGATGGCAACGTAGTTAGAACGAATTGAAAACTTATCAAGTTTGAAAGATAAGAGGATCAACAATAACTTTTTAGAAGACATTATAAGTTAATTCCAATTTAAAGATGTTGAAAAGTGGAGAGTTAGCAGAGTAAAACACACCTGCATATAGATCATGTGTTTGTCTTTCACAAAGGTCTGATAAGCTGAGAAGTAGAACAAGATTAATGCTAGAACAACACAGAATTCATCTTGAATTTATAAAGAGAAACAGTATAAAATTAGTATTATTATAACTTGTTGCCAGGCATTAGTTACACTTTGACTCATAAAGATTAAAAGTTTTAGAATAAGAATGATGGTGGTGTTAGTGCTAGTCCAACACTATTTCTCATATACATATTATGTAAAAACATGATTTATGACGTTTAAACCTTTTAGAAGTCTATTTTTATAACCCTTTTTATAAATACTTGTATTAAAATTAGCCTAGAAGACTTCTAGCATACTTTTTGAAGACTTCTTATTTTCTTTCCATAGCTTTGTTCTTCTTTATCATTGAAAGGATTTGGAAGCAAGGATTGGAGGAGATTATGACTTCTTCTCTACTTCTTTTCTTCTCCTCTTTTCTTATATATTGAGAATTATTTGTTTATGCTTAGTTTTCATTATGTTTAGAGGATAAAAACCCTATTTAGGGTTAGGAATGTAGCTTGTAAGGATTATTAAATTATTTATACATGATTTGATTATTTCATTGGCTTAATTTATTCTATTTGTTCTTAATGCTAGATTTATGTTTGGATTTCATATATTCTATCGTAAGGATCGCATAAAGGACTAATAGATGAAGTAGAATCTGTTCATTATGAGAATAAACACTTTAACATTAGAGAATGATAGTATCCTAGACTTTAGTGATAATTATATAGATTTACTATGCCTAAAGAGTTTGAATAGGTTAAATTATTGCATTGAGAGATGGTAGTTACCTAATTAGATATACATACGTGCCTCAACAGAGGGTATAGATATCTTAGGTTAATTTTTATTTCAATCTAAATAATCAATTAGATATGATAATTGGAGACTCCTATAGGTGAACCTTAAATCTCTTATATTTGTTTTATTGATCATTCTTTGTTACTTACTTTACTTTACTTTCTTTAGTTTGGTAATTACATTCTCTTAAATCAACTCTTTGATTTATTTAGTTTGTTTTCTTTAACTAAGATTAATAGATTTAATGGGTAGCTCTTTATGGAATCAACACTGGAATCGCTCTATCTTTAGTAAGTTATCTACAATTGACTCTGAATGCTTGTAGGTATAGAAGTAGATTAAGTTTTTATCACCTTTGTTATTGAACTATAACTATTTTTTTTGTTTTCTTTCATTTATTTTAGGAAGTTGATGTGGGATAGGAGATAAGAGTGATAGCTTTAGCTTGGATTCCTTACTCTAATTTAATATTGGAATCGAAAAAATCTTTAGAAAAATAAAACGATAAGGAGAGAAGAGATGGCTACATGTCAAGACGATAATCTAGTTGTGGATATAGACTTGTAGCCATAATGGATGGACATGGGAGAATTCCAATTTCATGTGATTAGTGTAAGACCCTTATGCATTAGACTAAGTCAAAGGGTTAGGAACTATGAGTTTAAGCAAATATATCTACACTTGCTCCTAAACTTTGGTGCGTCATCTAGTGAAGACATGATCACATTTATAAAGAATTTTTGTTTAGTTATCCAAAGAATTCCATTTAATGGCCTTTATAGAGAGCTTCACATAATGTGTTTCCCACATTGCATAATTAATTGAGCAAGGACATGGTTGGTCTTGATAGAGGTGAACTTTATTAAAGAGTATAATTAGGTTTATGATGTGTTCATGTCGAGATTATTCTTGCCACATAAGACCACCAAACTGAGAATGTAAATATATAACTTCACACAGAAGGATGTGTAAACATTTCATAAAGCTTGGAGTGATATAAGGCTCTTCTTAATCATAGCCATCATCATCGATAGTATTTTAAACTAGTGATGCAATTTTTTTTTAATGATGACCTTACATTGATAGGTCAAACTATGGTAAATACTACAACTCAAGGTATAACCTATACAAAGATTGTCAAAAAGGTTAAGGAGATCATAGGGACTTTGGCAAGAAATTCATTGCCCAAAGTTGTAAGGGAAAAGTTAGATGTATTTATGCAGTTTAAGTATCTTTATATTTATCAACACAAATGGAAAATCTTCCAAGTCAGATGAAGATGATCTTAAACTGTGACATAGGAAATAAAGAGACATGATACAGTTGTGGTAATATAGAAACCTATCATATACTTGTATCAATGTCAAATAAGTCTCAAGCTACAATAAGAAAGTAAATTGTATGGCTGCATATAGAGGAAAGAAAGGAAGGTAGAATGAACCTTTCTCCAACATATATAATTCAGGATGAAAAAATCACCTAAAATAGGACCACCCAGGTTCTAAAATAGACATCTATTTTAATGACAACCACTATAAAGCTATGGTTTGGAGGAGACATTAAAGTAGTTTATGCTTATCATATTAGAAAAGTTAAATAAATTGGAGAAACTTAAAAAATTGGAGCACTATAATGTTGCCTCCATTCATAACTTAGAGATTTACATGAGATAATTGGATAAGGTGGTGAATGAAAAAGAATAACACAAGCTTTTAAGTAATACCAAAGTAAACCCTAAGAACTAAGTGTTAACACCATATTAGTGTGTGACATAACACTTGGTTGTATTATTTCTAGAGATAGGGATGCGAGGAAGTTTAGAAAAGATAAGGAGTAGCTCAAGAAAAAAAGAAACAACAGTATGAAGTCCCCAAAGGACAAATGGGAATTGGAGGAAACATAATAAGAGAAAACTCCAAATACATAGTGGCAAATAGTAAGGTAGCCTCAATTATTTATAATAACTGGTGTTCTAATGGATCATTATAAAATAAGAAAATAGAGGAAGAGGTTGGGAGAAGTATACCTAGGGATAAGAAGGTTGAATTATTGATCAAAGGCCATTAATGGTATGATGGAAGGTGGAATTATGGATCATAGGCCATTACTGGTATGATGGCCTTGATCCCAAAAGAGAGGACATGTATACAAGGTGTCCAAATAAAGATGGCAAGTACTTTTGTAAATCATTCATATAATTAAAAAGAGAAAAAGGAAACTATAAACACTAGTCCAAGATGGTATAGAATATAAGTCTAATTCCTAAAATTTCCTTCCTACTATGGCTAATAATGAAAGACAAGACGAATACCATGGATCACTTGAGCTATCTAAACATAGTCAATCGATGCATAATATGTGAAAATATTATTGAAATAAAGAAGCATTGATGAGTTATAAAATAAAATGCACTCGTACCCCGACTACAAACATACAGGTTATTGTAGTACGGTTATCGTTCCCACGAGGATTTATACTAAGCACCAATCAATTCTTTCCAGATTGTTTAAATTAATAATAAGAAGATTTAGAAGTTAAAAGGGATAAAATAAATCAATTATGTTTAAAATTTTAGGACAAAACTAAATCTTTAAGAAGAGGAATTGCTTTCACGAATTCACAGATTAAAGTTCCAAAAATTGTTATCAACTCTTGCTAAAGTAAATCTAAATGCTATTATCTGCTACCCCAAGTTTCTTTAGAAGTAATTCTTCTCTCTCAAGTTTGAATTACCTACTCTGTTTTATCATAATGCAAATTTCTCAATTTAGATATAAATAAAACAGAGATGAACTGCATAACCTTTGAGGAATAAACTTAGACACTAATCTCTTAGCATTCGAAACCCAAAAGCCAAAAAGCCAAACCTATTAAAATGACCGAGAGATAAAGCTGACTGTTGGGTCTTTATGGAGGTTGGTATACCGACAAAATCTAGCAGAAAACAACACCGAAATCCAACAACATCACCACTAGAAGAAAAACTAGATTACAAAGGATGGAATACATGCCTCAACTGACGACAACAAAGATGGCGGGCGATGGAGGAAGATGACGATGATGGAGAACACAAGGAGAGAACACAAAAGCAGAGGAAGACGACGGTAGAAGAAAAACAATGAAGATGGAGCTAGTTTTTGTTTAAAAAGGAACGAAAACGTTTAATTTTAAAAAATGTTCAAACATTTGGGGACCACGTTAGAAAATGTCACCAAATGTTCGACAATTGGCAACGAAATCTTCAAATCATTGCCAAATATTTGACATTTTGCGACCAAATCTTCAAATTGTCGTAAAAGATATTTTTTTAGCTACGATTTAATAAAACGTTGCAACTTTACAAAATTTAAAATCATCTGTAGAATATTCCTGTATATGTATTTGCATTGTATTTATTGTATAGCATACTGTATTCTTTTGTATAGTGTAGAATACTGTTGTTGTATAGTTTTTAGCTATTTTGTGTTTTATGTAACAACTGTTATCGTTTTGTAAAACATACAATGATGGTATATATACCATCTATTTTCCATTCGTGTAAATAAGAATAACCATTCAGTTTGGTTAAGATAACTTTACCAAACATAAAATCCCTAGAGTGTCTACAGATTCTTCATGGTATCAGAGCACTGGGTAGATCTATACATCTACGAAGCTGAATTATGGTAGACGGTAGCAGTAGTTTGAGATCATTGTTTGGAAGTATGAAAGATGATGAGAATCCGATGTTTCTGCAAAACTTAGAACATCCAAGTATAGTTCTCGTTACGACTCTATTAAATGGGAATAACTACTTATCTAGGATTCGTGCGATGTGAATAGCTATAGGCACAAAGCTGAAGCTTAATTTCATCAATGGAAAATGTGCAAGGCCGAAAGAAAGTTCGCTAGAATACGATCTATAGTGTCGGGTTGATTTTATGGTAACGTTGTGGATACTTAACACCATCTCCAAAGACATCATGGAGTCCTTTTTGTACACGAGCTCAGGTAGGGATCTCTGGAAAGCCTTAGAGCGGAGATATGGAGAATGTAATGGGTCGCTGTTGTATCAGCTCAAGAGAGAGATTAGTATGATTTCACAAGGAGATTTATCTGTTTCCAGGTATTTTACTAAACTCAAAAGGTTGTGGGATGAACTCAATTGTTTGGCTCCCATACCACAATGTTCATGCGGAGCCCTAAAACAATGTTCATGTGGATCCCTTAAACAGTTTATTGAATTTGTGGATAATGATAGATTGATACAATTTCTTATGGGATTGAATGAAGAATATGATATAATTAGGAGCCAGATACTTGTGATGGAGCCTTTGCCTCATGTAGATAGGGCTTATTCAATGGTTGTTAGGGTTGAAAAACAACGGGAGGTTAATATTTCTTTTGCTGATAACACCACAAGTGCTATGATGGTACGTAGTTTTGGTAGTAGTATGGAAAAAAGGGGTTGGTAAAGATGTTTCCAAGAAACAGATGAATAAGGAGGACATGTTTTGTGACTTTTGTAAGATGAAGAGACATACAAAAGATACCTGTTTCAAGATTCATGGGTATCCTAAATATGAGTGATTCACCTTTGGATTACTCAGTAGAGAAGAAGGGTACAAAGGAACAAATTTGGAAACAACACATGGCATCAATGATTCAACAAGGAATTATGAGTTTTATGCAAAGTCAAGGGAAGCAGATTTAGATGAAGGACAACGGAGATGTCATCAACTTTGCACATTACAACGACTTTGTAAGTACCATTCTTAACCATTTTTTTTAGTTTAGTTAGTTTAATTGAATGCGGTTCTTGGATAATAGACATAGGTGCTTCAAATCATATATGCCATGATCTTAATTTGTTTGATAAACCTAAAACTGTTACTAAATATACCCCTGTTCACCTACTGGATGGCACAGTTATGACAGTAGATTTCATAAGGATATCATTCTTTGTGATAATCTTAGTCTATCATCCTCTTTGCACATACCTTCGTTTCAAATATAACCTACTTTCTATGAACAAACTAGCTTGTCAATCTTCAACCAAATTTACCTTTTATGCAACCTTTTGTGTTCTGCAGGACCTTGTGACTGATAAGGTCTTAGCAGTTGGAAAGATAATTACAGGACTCTATGTTCTTGACAAGTATTCTTTTTATAAAAATACCATTTTGTGTTACACTACACATTTAGATAAAAGTATCAATAAGCCAATACAATGTTATAGTGCTGTTGTTGATAGTTTTTGGCACTAAAGATTGGGCCATCCATCTTTCACTGTAATGAAACAGTTGCAAGATACCTTTAATAATATGAATTTTTCTGAACAATCGTGTGATGTATGCCATCTCTCAAAACAAACTAGGCCAGTGGTTTAAATTTGGGCACAACTTATAACCAGAAAATAGGTTTTAAATTGAAGAGGAATATGAAACAAGTTTCTTCAATTCGTTATATAAAACAAAGGTTATATCGTTAATTCGATGAAAATTTTTCTTTAGTCAATCTTCTCGATCTTTATTGGCTCGAAGCTCTTATTTTTTTTCTTTTTTTGTTCTATTTATATCAATTGTTAGAACGTAAAGACAATAAGTTAACTAAGAGTCCATTATTTTTCGCCGATAAATATCCAAATTCTTATGCCTAATACCTCATAGATAGTCCTAACTAAATAGGAACAATAACCAATTGTAGCTTGAATAGTTTGTACAGGAACCCTCCGTTCTCAAATTCATCCAACTCTTGCAATTTCTTTTCTGTCAAGGGCTTCTGCAATTTGTGGGGGTTCAAATGTCCGTAGACTTTGGTGAACTATTGGAGAGAGACGCTTGCTTCTTGTTCGTTACATAAAACAAAGTTCATATCATTTAACTGTATAAATGAAATTTCATCCTTAAATTATAACTTTTTAATTGTTAATTAAAAAGGAATGAGGTTTTCGGAAGATAATTGGAATATCAAACCAACTTCCTTCCTTTGATAGTGTTCATGTTTTCCTGTAAAATTCAAGACAGATCTGATTAGTGAAACTTTTGGATTTATTATTAGATCTTCTCTATTAGAACCAGAGATAATTCAACATGTTGTCTCTCGAATGAGCATATGGTAAGATCTAGAAATTGTTAATAATAAGTACAGAAGCTTTGAGATGCCATGTCACTTTCTTTTTTACCTTCAACCTTTACGAATTTAGTTGATAAATTTACAGTTATATGACTTCCTAGATTATGTCTTATTGGGATATAGGCCTTCGGATTGTAACGTGGTTTGTTTTTAATTCTTTTTAATTTAGTTCTCTTTTGTGTGCAAGAAAGAAAAACACTTCAAAGAGTACAATAAAGTTTGCACCTGGGAGATGAGCGTAAAGTAAAATTTGGATCATCACAACAAGAATCGATGGACCAATTCTTTTGTAAAATGGAAAGATAAGAACAAGTAAAAAAATCGTACAGGGAAGGCACAGGCACCACTCTATTGCAGATTGAGAATCAGATGCGGGCCTATGAAGATGTCAGGCTCTTTTTCCACGAGTGATTTGTCAAACCATTAAGGATGATTCCTTTGATTTATAGCTTAGTAATAACTTACATATATTTATACATATGGCTGTCATTTTCAGGATTATGCAAAATCTTAAGATCTGAATTTAAATTTTGTATATCTAACTCTCAGTTTATTAGAATAGGGGAATTTGAATTGAGTCCGTTCAAATTTTGGGTATATTAAGAAATTTAAACCCTTTTATTGATTAAGTTTAGACTTTTTATTTAAATTTAATTCGAATACAATTTAAACAAATTTGAATAAGTCGATTAAAAATGTAATTTTTAATTTGAATCATGATCACAAGAAATCTAGAAGGAAATGATATAATATCATATAGGGTCAATTATAAAAAAATTTCAAATTTTACTTAATTTTATAACACCAACTCGAACTTTAAAAAATAGCATTAAAATATCTCAACTTTCAATTTTTAATAAAAATAGTTTTACATTAATTTCTGTGTTATTGTGGATAACGTGGTGAATCACTTCATATCGGTATTTTTGTTATGTAATTACTACATATTGTATTTGTATACCTGAATTTTATTATTTAATAAGTTAAAAATATCAAATACTCTAAAATAATTATGAAGTAAAACATATCAATGAATGTATAAATATTTCATGGATTTTGATAATTTTAATTTATTACTAATAAAATTCTTAAATTACATAAATACAATATGTAGTTGTCACGTAGCAAAACTTTTAATCTAACATGGCTCGCTTTATCATTTACATTAACAGAAAGTTGAACGTTGGGCTATTTTTGTTAAAGTTTATGCTAGTATTGTAAAATTAAGTAAGGTTTGAAATTTTTTTAATAGTTAACCCTCCGATACATAGAAATATTTTAGGACGAATGAGGTACCATGTTCATCATCTATTCAAATCCATATTTATGTTTTGAATTAGATCCATTGATCTTAAATAGTGTTAAATTGACTCTAGATCAACTCATTTTAAATTCAAATTAATTTTTTAGCTTGATTTGTTGACTTTAACAATACTAAATTGATTCAAATTCAAACTTTTGTTATTATCCTAATGATGATGGTACGCCCCTATTTTATAATGACGGGTTAATGTAATTTCAATAGTTTTATCTTAAATCATGGTTAGATGTTGCCTATTAAAATATGATCTTTATGACATAAATCAAAATTGACATTCATAACTTTAGGATCTTGAATAAACAATTGTTACAAATCATAAGAGTGCAATATCGTGTATATGATGTGAAAGATCTCATCATTGAAAAGAGATCAAGAAATTTCATTACTTTCTTGGTTAAAGTTATTTTCTCTCATTTGACTCTCTTATGGTTACATATACTTCATGAAAAACAATATGTTTCCTTAATTAGTTAAAAAAAAGGGACCAATTTACATATCTATTCAATCTGGCACATCTATCAAGTAATCAAAATAAATGGTTGAGATTCATTCCATTATTAAATAGAAAATATAGACCAAACATATTTTTCATAATATCCACAACCTCTTTCATATTTTACAATTTTTTTTCTTTTTTTTAAATCTAATTGCCTTTCAACCTTCACTACAAACACCTTAAGGGCATTACAACTTGGGATTTTTCATTAAGTAAATAAACATATCTACAATGTGAAAAACTATCTATAAAGGTGATAAAATACTTTTCTACACTAAAAGATTGAGTGTCAAAATGTCCACATATATTGGTATGTATAATTTCAAAGAGCTGAATACTTCTTGTGACTCCTTTCTTACTACGCTTGGTTTGATATCTCTTAATGCAATCTACACATACATCAGATTAGTAAAATCTAAATTTTGAAGAATTTCATCCTTTACGAATCTGCCTAATAATTCTTTAGATATATGACCCAAACATTTATGCTGCAAGTAAGTTGAATTTTTTTTTTGCAAGTTATCCTCTATTCCACCGGTCCTTGAACCTATGACATGTTAGATGTAGATAATGCATCAACACCAACATGTCATACCATTGGAACTAATCGTAATATTCCAATGGTATGATAAATAAAATATAGGAGTTCAAAAAAACTAACATCAAGTTTCAATTAATATAAACTATCCATAAGAATTTCACAACCAATAATGAAATTATATTTAAATAAACTAAAATAACCATCACTAAACTTAAAAGTAAACTCACTTTCATCAAGTTTGGAAACATAAATTAAGTTTCCAAAAATTGAAGGTATATAAAGAGTTTGATAGATATAGGTGATATCCAGTATCTAATATTAGATGATAAGTCCCGACGCCTTCAATTAGAACTTTCTTGCAGTTTCCTACGAATAGAAAATTCTCAGTTAGGTTATGGTTTGGATTGTAAGGAAACCCTGTATAACATTAGAAACATAAATACTAGCACCAAAATCAAGCCATTAGGTATTAGAAGGAACTTCAGTTAAGTTTAGTTCAAACTATACAACCCATCAAACTTCAGGGTCATCGGCTTAGCCATCAGAGTACCAACAGGAGACTTATCCGTAGAATGAAAATGTTCTTTCACAAATTTAGGATATTCTTTAGCACTTTCAGTTTGTAGAATAATGATCTTATTATTGATGTTAATAGTCATTCGCATGAAATTAGGACATAATCTGTTAGATCTTTCCTATGCTTTATAGTTTATCTTCTCATCCTAGCTTCTCGTATCCATAATGGCATTAGGCTTTTCTTCCAACAATGCTAAGATCAAGATCTAAAGTACCTAAATAGAAATTAACATAGTCACACCATTTAGAAAAGTTCAAACCATTAAACACGGTAATAAAAGAAGCATGCGAATGAAAAGAAATAGCTATAAATGCATAAATGCCTAATAAATTATTGAATTTAAATAATTAAACATTTAGAATTTATTGTAGTTTTCCTTTGGGCAAATTCAACAATATATTATCATAGTTTAACTCCATACAAACTTTTTCAGGTAATCAAACAAAAACTCATTAAATACAATCAATATATTTGGATATATAACATATTTAACTAGTGCCTATTAATTTTCATCTATTATGTTTATTAGTCATTGAGTATTAATTTACCTCAGGTAAATTCTAAATTCTATCAACTAATAAACATCATTTATTCATATAATTAATTTAATAATAAATATTAATATTTTATGAATAAATGACTATTTATACATGACAAAAATTCACTTATTTAATTT
>JANIHZ010000001.1:38052446-38079691 GCA_027478365.1 Erythroxylum rufum
AAAAAATGTTTAATGAAAGAAAATAAAGAAGAAATAAATAAAATTTATAATATTTTCTTATCCAAACTTAATAATCTACATTTATATTTTTCAAACTAATCTGACAAATGTTTGATTTTTAATGTATCTTATACATATTATTTTATATAAATTTAGGAATTACTTATAATTTGAGTTCAACTTGATTTTTTTTTCACAAAAAGAAGTTGGACATAAAACAGTTTTGTTTTAACACAATTTTAGCATAACTACATTGTTTTAATCAATATATTATTCATTTATCATCTAAAACAATTTTATTTTAATAAATTATGTCAACGTAATGTTATTTTGTTCAAATCAGTGCAATCCTTCTAAACTCAAACCCAATCCAAAATTTGATCAATTCAATTTTAACTTACTAATTTCAAGTTGAATCAAATTCAATATGTAATCCTTATATAAATTTTGATAATTAAAATAATTAGGAGTATTTTCAATAGCTAAAGCTCTTAGTCTTTACTATTGGTCCAAATCATATTAAGAATCACTTTATATTTATTATATGAAATAATAGAAATTTTGGTTAAATTGGTAAAGAAAAATGAAGAGGTATACGGCTATATGCAGATTAAAGGAAATTTCAAACAGTCGCCTTTATCACGCCTCAAATAATATAGCAACCTCTGCTACTTTCTTCAAAACTTATTAAAGAAAAGGACATGTTATAGCAAATGTTAGATGCCAAAATTTACATTTTGCTTTCTTTTTATTAATTACTTCTAATTAATTTTTTATTATATTTATTAATTATTTTAATTTTAATAAAGTAATGATTATGAGTGATTTAAAAGTAAATGAATAAATATAATATACATTTTATTATTTTTTTCATTTGTAAATTATAATTATCTTGTAAACTTTATCTTGCTAATTAATCAATTAGATAAATATATGTAATAAATTTACAAATTAATATATTACAAATATATAACTAACCGATTAATTATAAAGCATGAATTAACAAAGAGTGGTTTTCTTTGTATCAATCTATATATATATAATATCTATTGCCTATATATCAATTTAAAAATATATAGAATCACAAATATATGTAACCTTTGACTACTTAATAAAATGAAACAACAATTACTTAATTACTTGGTCGAGGTCTTTGACTTCCAATTTTTACCGTTTTCGTGTTTGTTTAATATACAATTACATCTCCTGGAAAGTTTAAACAAAGGGCAAAAGAAGGATGTAGCTGGACTTCAAACGGGTTGGGAGAGGAATGAACTAGGTATGCTATGCTCCCTAAAGGTTTCCTTTAAAGCTATGAAGTTGCCTGCTCCTTCCAAGGTTGGAAGAGTAAATCTTCAAATATTTGACTGTAGCAGCACCTAAGTCCATTAAGTTGAGACCGTCGAAGACCACATAAACTTGCTCATTTAATTACTTTGACTCATAGGCATTATCTGCGTGATACCACAAACTTTGATAAAAACAAGGAAGATTACTGGACACAAGTCAACAAATAAGGTTTTTATAGTTGAGGAAGAAAGAACAACCTTGCACTTGTCTCAGAGGTTTTCAATGAAATCCGAAAACAATGTAAAGAAAATGTCAGATCGCCATGCTTGTTCCATGACATTTGGCTGGTAGCTAGACAAGCGTCCACGTATGGTTTCCACGCTACTCATGATCATCTATACACGGAGGTGAGATAGCACCGTGCCAGAGAAAGTAAAACCACTCATTTGCTTCACGTGGTCGTACTTCCAACTTACAGATTCTCCACTTCAAACCAATCGTGATAAGAGAGAACCCCAAGCCATGGGACTCTGCCACTTGCTTTCGATATTAGATGCTTTCAGTCAGTCCCAAGCTATGTGACTCTGCCACTTTCCATTCGATGTTTTCAATAGCGGGGGGTGAAATGGTAAAAGGCTATTTGAAACACAGTAAATTGAATTCATGAATGAATTGGATTCAATTATATTAATAAAATTAGAATTGAATTTAATTTATACTGTTTGGAATTAGTAATATTAAAATTAAATTCAATTACATTGTTTGGAACAAATCCAGTAATATTAGAATTGAATTCAATTCAAGGATAAGAGTAAGTAGACAATTAATAAATATGAAAACCTTAAACAACTAAAAATTAATTTGATTATTAAAGAACCATCATTATTTTTAACAATAATATAATGGTTAATAATAATAAGGAATATACACTTATCAAAACAATTAAACTAATAAATTTGATTAAAGAAACATAATGTTTTTATTATTTATTCTAAATGTATTATTTAATAATAATTATTCCTGATTATAAGTGTATTATTTAATAACAAAAGGAGAGCCACCAAAATGGCTGCACTGCATTATTAGGCATCATACAAAAGAGACGAAGACAGTGATATAACAAAGACACTAATTCGTTCACGTCGCACGTTTACCTCAAAGTATGGACAAGCAATAGGAAGATAAGAGAATGAGTCATAAAATGATTAGTGTTTTTTGTCTTGTCTTTTGACAAGCTTGTTTTTTGTCTTTGTTTGTCTGTCTAATCCTAATGGAATCAAGGCAACAGAATGAGGAATATCATGGCACGATAAATATGGAAGCGGATCAGGCTTCGGTCGATATGGCCAGCTTGACTATAGAAGATCCTGAAGAGGAGGAGGTTGTCGTTATTGAAGATGGTGAAGGGGAGGATTATGGAGATAATTCGCTGTGCCTGGTTGGACGATTCATTAACAATCGGCCAATGAATTTTGCTGCTATGAAACACACACTTGCATCTCTTATGCAACCTGGAATGGGGATGTCAGTTAGGGAGGTGAGTGGGGGGCTGTATGTGTTTCAGTTTTACCATAAAGTGGATATGAATAGGGTGATGGATATGAATCCGTGGTCCTTTAATAATCAAGCCATTCTTCTGGAAAAAATGGAAGGGATGGAAAACCCATGTGACGTCCCTCTGAACCATGTCTATCTTTGGGTTAAGGTCTTCGGATTACGATCGGGATTCCGGTCTGAACATGTCGCGAAGAATGTAGGGGATGCTTTGGGTGAGTTTGTGGAAGCGGATCCTGATAATTTTGTTCACAAATGGAGAGAGTACTGGCAGGTCCGGGTCAAGATGGACATTAACAAACCCATCAAAGACTCGATCAAATTGAAGAAGGAAAAAACGAAGCAGTCAATCGAAGTGAGTTTTGTTTATGAAAGGATTCCAACCTTTTGCTTTATTTGTGGAATCATCGGCCATAGCGATAGATTTTGTCCACTGTTAATACATGCAAATGGAGCGCCTTTACCAAGAAAATTTGGCCCTCATCTGCGTGATAGTAACAGGCTTAACCAACAGTATATTGGAAACCAGTGGCTGCGTGATGAACCCAGCATTGAAGGGAGGAGAACCGGTGGTGAGGGCAGTAGAACGGCCGCCGAGAGGAAGGGACAGAGCGGTAATGACGGAGCTGCGAAAGGAAACCCCGTCTTTCAGGGCGTGAATCCATTATTTGGGAAATCAGATCCCACAAAATCAGGGGCTGATATAGGCGAGAATGGAGGAATTTTAAATAAGGAAGGATTGAGAGAAGATGGGGAAAATAAGTCAACTACAGCTGATGGGAGTAATGGGCCAGACTTTGTCACTATTAATGACCCAAAACGCAGACGAACTGGGCTGGGGGAGACTGAACATGAAGCAGTGAGAAGCCCAATGGAGTTGAATGAGATTGATGGTGCTGGAAATATTTCGAGCGATAGACCTAATGCTCCAAAAAACGGGGGGAAGGCGGGAACTGGGAATCAGTCCCGCCGACAGAAATGAGTTGTTTAAGCTGGAATTGCCGTGGGCTTGGTCAAGAAAAAGCTGTGGAGAATCTTCAACAGTTGATTTGGGAGAAGCGGCCAAATTTTATTTTTTTAGTAGAAACTCTTTGTCTTTTTCCTAAAATAAATGAAATAAAAAATATATTACATTATGATGGATTTTTTTCAGTTGATTGCTTGGGTCATAGTGGAGGCATTGCACTTTTATGGAAGGGTATTGAGTCGGTAAATCTTTTTGGTTTATCACCAAGGTACATTGATGTCGAAGTGAATGGTTTTGGGCTTGAGCCTTGGAGGTTAACGGGTTTCTATGGAGAACCTGATAGAAACCGAAGGAGTCATTCATGGGAAGTTATCAAGAGCTTGGGTTTACAAAGCCAGTTGCCTTGGGCCTGCATAGGCGATTTCAATGATATATTGGGCCAAGATGAGAAAAGGGGAGGTCTAGCACAACCTAACCACCTTATCAATGGTTTTCGTGAAGCAGTGAGTGCAGCAGGCTTAGTGGATCTTAAGAGCACTGGTTATAAGTTTACTTGGGATAATGGAAGATTAGGGGAAGAGCAAATTGAGGCCAAATTAGATCGGTGTTTTGTTAATGATAAGTGGCGGCAGAGATTTAACCAAGCTACAGCCTCAGTTTTGGATATCTCGACTTCTAACCATCTGCCAGTTTTTCTTGAGCTTCGTATTTTTGTCCAACGCAGCCAGGTTCACTTGTTTCGTTTCGAAAACTCTTGGAGCAAGGAACCTGAATGTTGTCTTTTAGTTGACAAATGCTGGAAGGAGTCTCAGTCCACTGATTTAATTAATAAGCTCAGCAAAGTTTCGCAAGTCCTGGATGTTTGGGGAAAGGACTTCAAGGCGAAGTTCAAAGCTGATTTGGATGCTTGCAGGAGTATAATGAAAGATTTGCGTGGTAGACGAGCAGCGAGTGATAGGAGGAGCTTCCTAGAAGCGAAGGCACAATATGGTCAACTACTTTTACGTCGGGAGGAATATTGGAAATAGAGGGCCAAAGTTGACTGGCTTCGTGATGGGAATCGAAATACCAAATATTTCCACTCAAGAGCTTCTGAAAGAAGGAGCAAAAATCGTATTGACAGGTTGCAAGATAAGGGCGGAACGTGGAGAGATTGGGATTCCGGACTCTCAATGGTGATAACAGACTATTTTAACAATCTTTTTTCCTCTGAGGGCTGTGATCCTCAGACACTGATGAGTTTTGTCCCTCACCTTATATATGAAGAAGATAACCTCGACCTTAGTGTTCCGTTCACTACAGGGGATGTAAAGGCTGCTGTGTTCAGTATGGGCATTGATAAGTCACCAGGAGTCGACGGCTTGAATCCTGGATTTTTTCAGAGGTTTTGGAATATCATTGGGAGTGAGGTTTCTGATTTTTGTATTTCAAGTCTCAGAGCAGGTACTATTCCCCGAAAGCTGAATGAAACACTGTTAGTCCTCATACCAAAAAAAGCGAAGCCGACCAGCATGAAGGACCTCCGTCCAATAGCTCTCTGTCAAGTTCTCTACAAAATCATGGCAAAGATGTTGGCTAATCGTTTGAAGCCAATCTTAGCCAAGATTATTTCCCCACAACAGAGTGCGTTCGTTGCAGGAAGACAGATACAAGACAACTTAATAATAGCCTATGAGGTGCTGCATTATATGCGTAGTAAGAGATATGGGAAAGTAGGGTTAGAGGCACTCAAGATTGACATAAGCAAGGCTTATCACAGGCTCGAATGGACTTTTCTTCGGGCGGTGATGGAACGAATGGGATTCTCAAAAGAATGGACAGATCTCATACTGAATTGTGTTTCTTCTGTGAGTTTTCATGTTTTGCAGCAAGGACGTTTATTAGGACCCATTACTCCCCATAGGGGATTGCGGCAAAGGGATCCCCTTAGTCCTTATCTGTTTATTATATGTTCAGAGGTTTTATCCAGGTTTATACAACACAAGGTAATTTCAGGTGAACTACATGGCTGTTGTGTCAGACGTGGGGCCTTGGAAATTGGCCATCTCTTCTTCGCAGATGACAGTGTTCTTTTTTTCAAAGCTGCAGAGAGAGAGACTCAGGTGGTGAAGCAGGTTCTTGGAGATTATGAGGCAGCATCGGGACAAGCAATTAACTTCTCTAAATCGTTAATTTGCTTTAGTCCCAACACTCAAGAGGCAGTGAGAAGGAGCATTTGTGGCCGACTTAGTGTAGAAGAGCAGGAGAACTTAGGCTACTACCTTGGATTACCCACAGCAATAGGAAGGAACAAGCAAGAGGTTTTTTCTTTTGTCAAGGCGAAAGTGTGGAAAAGATTAAATTCATGGAAGAACAAGCTCCTCTCCAAGGCAGGCAAAGAAATTTTAATAAAAACAGTTTTACAAGCCATCCCGAATTATGTGATGTCTCTTTTCCTCTTACCAAAAGGAACTTGTGAGGACCTAGAGAAGATGTTTTCGGACTACTGGTGGGGAAGGAAGGATAATGGGGCGGCCAATCTGCATTGGATGGCCTGGAGCAGGCTGTGTGCACACAAAACGAGAGGGGGCTTGCAATTTAAAAGAATCCATGAATTCAATGTAGCTTTGTTGGGTAGGATTGGTTGGCGCATAATCAAGAATCCAGATTCACTAATGGCAAAAGTACTTAAAGCACGATATTTTTCTGGTACTGGGTTCATGGAAGCTGATTTGAGTGGTAATCCTAGCTATGTGTGGCGAAGTATATTAGCAGGCAGAAGTGTTCTTGAGAAGGGTATGTGTTGGAGAATTGGCCAGGGAAGGAATATTTCAATCTGGATGGATCCTTGGATCCAGGACCAGCATTTCACACGTGTTACTACTTGTTTTGATCCTGCGAGGAATGTTTTTATGGTCAGTGATTTAATAAGCAATGGAAGATGGAAGGAAGATGTTATCCGAGCAACTTTCAATGATAGAGATCAAAAGCAAATTCTTTCAATACCACTTAGTAGAGGTGCAGTGGATAGCTTATTTTGGCTCCTGGAGAAGAAAGGAGTTTATTCCGTAAAGTCAGCCTATAGAAAGCTATTGGAGCACATTGAGTTACTGAGGGACAGGGTAAATAAAATGTGGAGCAAGCTGTGGAATTTACAGCTACCACCAAATGTTAAAAACTTCATGTGGAGGGCAGGCAACAACATCACTCCAACTCGAGATGCTCTTTCCCAGCGACGAGTTCCTGTCCCTGCTGGATGCCCACTCTGTAATGGCGCTGAAGAGACCATATTGCATTTAATGGTGGACTGCCCGTTTGCAAAGCATGTGTGGCAAATATCAGATTTTGGGTGGTACAGACCAATCGTGAGTTCTTTTTGCAATTGGATGATAGAATTTCTAAGCCTTTTTAATTCCAAAGATGTTTGTTTGGCGATGTGTGTGTGCAATGCTATCTGGGATGCACGAAATAGTGTTATTTGGGCAAACAAATTCCCAAATCCTACAAATGTTTGGTTTGTTGCCAATCGCACACTAGATACTTGGAAAAATGCCCAAAAGACAAATCAGCCGCAAGATAGTGTGAAAGTATTATAGAAATGGGTCAAACAAGAAGCAGGTTGGATCAAAATTAATACTGACGTGGCAACTGATGTTGGTGACTCTGGCACTGGTATTGCAATGGTAGTCAGAGATGATAGGGGATCCTTCCTAGCGGCCAAAAATAGCATTATCACTGGAACTTTTTCCCCGAAAACAGCAGAAGCCATAGCAGTAAAAGAAGTGCTTAGCTGGTTAATGGACAAGTCGTGGACCCAGGTTATCATAGAAGGGGACTGTCAGGAGGTATTTCAAGCTTTATGTAGTGGGGTGTCAACTGACTACACTTCGTTTGGAGCTCTTATTGAAGAAATTCATAGTATTGGAGCAAATTTCCATGGGCAGTGTTGTTTTAATTTGATCAAAAGAACGGCAAATGTAGTTGCACATTCATTAGCTCAGGCAACTAGAGTAATTGGAAACGTTGGTGAGTGGAATGATAACCCACCCAACTTTGTAAGGCGTGTTTTATTATCTGATACTTAGTAATAAAGCCTCCTTCTTTAAAAAAAAAGGCCTCTTAAGTATTTAATACAAATCAATCAAAGATAAACAAGACTAAGATTAATCTTTTATTAATCTATTTACAAAAGATATAACATAAAGGACACTTAAATTATTTTTTCATTGAAGTACTTTATAATAAGAATTCCTCACGTAAAACTTTTAAACTTTTTCACAAAGCTTTTAATTCTCTCTTAAAGATGATTGAATGTACTTTCATTGTAATCATTCGCAAATGAACTATAAAGTGTGCCTTTATATTAGTTTACAAGAATTTATGGACCAAGTAAATTAATTTACTAATTTATATACAATCTTCACCAAATTAGTAGAGAATTTTCACTTATTCCACTAACTACACCAAGTAAGTGAGAATTTAGACTTTTATGTTACTAAGTCCACTTTAACATATGAAAAATATAATTTGGAAGATGTCCACTTTGTTGCCACATCATATTATTGCTTTCCTATTATTTCAAGAAGTGCCCCCACTTTGTAATATAATGCTTCCACTTTCTTTGTCTACAATTTTATATTCTTGTCATATGTTGCCACATTATTACCTTTTGAATCAAAAAGGACGCTAATAAGCCTTTGATTAGTCATTCCAAGGCATCTTTGTACATAATTCATCTAGGCACCTTTATGTTGCATATTGCTCTATGACCTAGATTAACAACAATCCGAGAAATTATATAATAAATACTACAAATTTAGATACCTTTTAACCTCTTTGTTGAAGGTAAGTCCCTTCACACATCCTCAAAATTAGCATGACTTAGTTGCATCATTATTTTTTTTCTAACATCTAAATCTTGCCCCTCGTTAAAAATTGTTGTCAATACGGACCAACACACGCCAACACTTGCTTATACTTGAGTTTTCGTTGACATTGTCCATTTGCCTTGCTTATTAGCAGGTTTTTGCCTTATTCCATCATCATATTATTTTCATGTCAACCCAAGTAGCAAGCGTCAACTAAGATACCAATACTTGCATAATTTCGTTATTTGAAATTAATTGTCTAACGAACCACTCCCACCAAAAAATTCAATGATCCTATTGAAATAATCCATAAGCACTCCTCCATGAACATTCATTTTAAAGATTCCTTAGCAAAATTTCAAAGATAAGAGCAAGTCTTCATTTTTATTAGTACGTCACACGTGTATCATCTACCCTCTCCACATAATAGTTTACTTTGATGCTCCTTCTCAAGGTTCATCATACCTAATAAAAACATATTGAGGTAGGATTCTTCCATTAAGCCTTTGCCTCCTTTTCCTTGATCTTTCCATGTCTTTTATTTAGGTATTCACGAGCAATTTGTGACTGTCTTTGTAAGATTGCTTTAACTAACTGTTATAAATAAATAACATAAGAATTCATTACCGAGCTCCAATACTAGTTATTGTCCTTGGAGCTTTGATACCAATTATTCACCATCAAAACTTTGATACCATTTATTTCCCTTAAGAAAAAGGATTTGACTGTAAACCCTAATACTATATGTTATTTATTCTTTTTAATAATAGTGGAATATGTAATGTTTTAAAAACATATTGAATAAATCGTCAGTATACGCAATATGTTACATAAATTATATGTTTTAGGTAAGTTATTTAATGAGTTTATGACTTAAATTTAAATGATGTATTTGATCTAATTAATATTTATAGATTCAATCATTTAATGAATCAACAATTAAAACTTAAATGTCAAATTTGATATAATCGACATTTATAAGTTCAATGTGTCTCTACTCTCAATTCACTTTCTTCTAAATTATTAACGTAAAAAATAGTCATCTCAAAACTTTTTATTAGGAATTATTAAATACATCAAATTTTACTAATTGGGAACCTCAAGGGAACGATTCTATTATCCTGATAAACAAAAGAAAAAAAAGGGCTTAAATTGGTTCATCAACTTTAGCGCTAATTATACAATAGTCCTCAAACTTTTATTTTTACAAATTTGTCAACTTTAGTGTTAAGTATACAATGGTCCTCAAACTTTTATTTTTACCAATATGACTTTCTACTTTTTAAATATTTCTCATTTGACCTCCATTTTACTAACAAATGGTGTTTATGGTGTACACTTTGCTAATGTGACTAGTGACCATGTGTTCGTTCCCTTGAGTTTTTAATGCATAATTACTAATTTGTACTTTAAGGTTAAACACTTGTGTATGAGCATTTTGTTTTGAAGCAGATTATTTACTCATCAATCAAAATACATACATTTAATTAGTAGTCAATTAATCGAGCATTTTTTAGGGGAAATTTATATGTTTTGTAAATAGAAATGCAAGCGTAAAATAAGATGAAGGTTTTGCATTTTAAAGCAGGCAAAGCTTCGATGGAGGTCGCTTATACTAGATGCAAATCTTCTGCATTTTGTATGTTGGCTTGTGACAGAGGGAGGGAGGGATGTAAGGTAAGTCCTATTCCTAAATTCCATTGAACTTCTTAAGGATTTATGAATCTGAATTATGATATATTAAATTCTGCATCTAATTTGATTTAACATCTTTGGCATTTATCTCAATATTTCATATTGTAAAGTTGTTATGATATTGTTTTCAATGTGTTATATCTAGTTAATACAATTGCTTATGAAGATTGATTAGTAGTTTCCTTGTTTATTTGTAGGACAAAAAAATCAAGTTTACAATCATCTTATTGGTTGTTATACTTTTTTGTGTCGGTATTGAAAACATGAAAGTTAATCCTAATGTAAATAAGGCAGTAAGTAGAGCCATTTTTGCCCCTTTATAATGGAATTTTAGTTTCACTTTGAAAATTTTAACTTTGATTCAAGTCATAAGAAAGATTTTAATAGTCTCCAATCTTACCCTATGGTAGACCACCTTAGCTATTATCCTTGGAATTTATACATATTCGTTTATATGTTAACGCTTCCTTTCTAAGGACATATTTAGTATGATAAGATGAAAATATGACTAAGAAACACTTTCTTGTTATTACAAAGCTATGTAACATTTACACAACTATAATAAATTCTCTAAGCTATAACTATTTGTGTTTTTACATTAAAATGATCATTCACTTAAACTTCAAAATATTTCCCAAATATTATTTGAAATATTTTATGTATGGTGAGCCTATTAGATTATCAAAGCTAATTAAGATGAGCTTATAATAAGTATTATATAAAATAATATTAATGTGTCTTGATCTATTGCTTGACTTTATCCTCATCTTGAAGATTGCAAAATGCCATCTTGTTTCATATTCCTTCTCTTGAATGACACTAAAAGAACTCGTTAGTAATACTTATGTTTTGTTTTCATCAAAACTTTGATTAGAACCTCCCTTGGTTCAATATAGGAGATTAAATCAATTTGAGATCATTGAGTATTTTGACTCTGATTTTGTAGGATGCCAAGATAGTCATATATCCATTTTAGGCTATATCTACCCACTAGTTGAAGTAGCTATTTCCTGAAAGAGTGCTAAGTAAACACTCATAGCTTCTTCTACCATGAAAAACTGACTTTATAGAATGTTATGAGGCATCCAATCATGGGAGATGGCTATGAAACTTTGTTACTAGGCTGCAAATTATAAATGACATTAAAAGATTATTGAAGTTATTTTGTGACAATAAGTCACCAGTGATGTATTACAATAAAAATAGAAGCTCATCAAATTCCAAACATATCGACATTAAGTTTTTAGTTGTTAAAGAAAAAATTCAGAGTAGTAAGATGCTTATAGAACATGTTGGGAAAAACTTCAGACTATAAATCTACTACCTAAAAGTTTATCACCCAAGGTATTTTATAAGCACACTACTCATATGGGTTTTATGTTAATTAATGATATAATAGTTTAGTAGGAGTTTGTTTTTATAGATACTTATAGTTATTGACATATGTTATGGATTTTTATGATTTAATACAATAATATGAATGATTGTGTGTTTACACTCTGATTTGTTTGATCTCACTAAGGAATAATGTAAGACCAATTGAAAATAAAAATGTTCAGAATTAAGATCACATGACATGACATTTCCACGCTACATATCCATACTTAATCTATATTGTTAATTATATTGTTGCATATGACCATTGACGAGTCTAGTCATGATAATTGTGACAAATATATCTTTGACTTTATATCAATATGATTGATGGATCATATTGTTTAAAGATGCTTTTATAATAATAGTAATTTTAAGCTCATAAGGTTTATTATAACATATAAAGTATTATATATATGTAGTTCAAGTGGAAGATTATTGGAATTTGCACACATAAGTTCGTTAAAAAAATTCCAACAATCTTCCACTTAGACTACATATATACACACATAAGTTCGTTAAAAAAATTCCAACAATTACACACATAAGTTCGTTAAAAAAAATCCAACATTCACACACACGTAAGTTCGTTAAAAAAATTCCAACAATCTTCCACTTGGACTACATATATATAATACCTTATATATGATGGGCTATTATAAGGTTTGACTTATGATTAAAAGTGATCTATCAAGGTTTTAGATTAATTGACCTAAATCATCTAATTAATTGTGTTTATTATATGTGTAGAAACCCTAGTGTTATATTCCCAACTTTTGATGGGCAAATGAGGAATAAACATTATATATATAAATAAATGGCTATGATTCTACAACTAATTAAGATTACTTTTTGGAAAATATAGATAATCTATATGTATTTCTAGAAAGCTAAATGTAACATCCTATTAATCATGATAAGTCTAAAATAGTGTACAAGTGACGTAAATGAGAAATTAGAAAGGGTATTTCATGCTTATGCATAATATGGCATACTCATACAGTTGAATATTGAATTTTTTCACATTAAAATGATTGTACATGCATTCATTGACTTATCTCGGGGTATGAAAAATGTTAAGTGATCATGATGTGAATTGTGTTTTGATATGTCTTGAATTTTGGTATGATTGGATTTCAAGGAATTAAATGTTATGGATTGGAAAATTGATAGATTCAAATGTACATTTCGACTAGGAAAAATGCCAAGTGATAGGATAAATTGATATATGAAAAATTTGGATGATTTAGCCTATAATTGAGTGACATTTGGCATAGTTAAATACGTGACAAATGGAATAGTAATTAAATGACAAGTGCACCAATCTTGGAGTGACATGTGGACTGATTAAGGGGTGACAAATGGCAGCATAATGAGTGGATTAGTGGCAGCATAATTGTTGAACAAATGGCTAGCATGCATTAAGACATATGGGGAGTTTACAAGTTGACACCTAGCATGATGATGGAGCAAATTCCAGCAACAAAGTTTTTGTTGTTTCCCTCACCTTTCTCCACCAAAATTGCTCCAACTCTTCTATGTATTTTGTTCTCAACCCTAGCTAAAGTTCTGCATGAAAATCACACTTAAATCCTTCACCAAATTGCCAAGAAAACTAGCCGATTATGATTTTTATATTGCTATTCGAAAATCACCTTGCTTTCACCATAAGTTTGTGTTGATTTTGCTTGCATGGAGACTTGGTTTAATCTAAAGTTTTGTGTTGCATTGGAACCCTAATAGGTAAGTAACAATCTGAGCTTTAAGCATGTTAAATGGTATGAGAATAATACTTGAATTGGACTAAAATGTATGTGATATTGGTGAAGAAGAATTGCTGAAATATGTTAGTTGTAGTATTTTCTCTAAACATCCTCTGTTCCTTTTGTTATAACTTCTTCTTCGACATCCAAATGACATGAGACTTCAACTATTGGACTCATAACACATTGTTCTTCATCTCCACCAAAATTTATGAACATCTAAATCCATTCGGAAAAGATTGAGTGATAAATTTAGGATGAAAATGTGAGTGTGTTGGAATATTGTTAACTGGAATGATTTCATTGATCATGCTTCGGTATTTCAGCTATATTTTGATCTGTAGATTTTCAAAGGAGATGATTCTTAAGGAATATTGTTAACTGGAATGATTTCATTGATCATGCTTCGATATTTCGGCTATATTTTGATCTGTATATTTTCAAAGGAGATGATTCTTAAGGAATATTGTTAATTGGAATGATTTCACTGATCATGCTTCGGTATTTCGGCTATATTTTGATCTGTAGATTTTCAAAGGAGATGATTCTTAATTTAAATTGAACTAGAAACATTTGGCTACAATTTTTAAGAGAAATTAAATTTGAATTCTATCATTAAGGGTCTTGAAATTTAGCTTGAAATTGAGTCTTGGCTTAGGCTATAACATTACCCGAGACATAAATCATATCTTGTTGTTATCAAATAAACTATATTGATGTAGGCCGAATCAGATAAAGTTGTCTTCACAAAACTTGTAGCTTATTCTCTTAGTTTTCAATTAGTATAAAGTTTGTAATTTTTGGATACTGTAATTGAGAGATATGAGTTGTAAAACTTTGAGTGCATGATCATGCACTAGCCAAAATTTTAAATGTACTCGGTCTGTAGTATATTGAATATAACTTCTAGAATACTGAATCAAATTGTATAATCTTGGTATCATTAGAAACTTCAGACATAGGAGAACAATTTTCTAGAAGGAAGTGTTATCAAATTACTTCACTTTCCTGATGAGAATAATCATGCAAAGCGGACCCGAAAGTATGTTTTTAGACAAATCTGGATTGATCAATTGAGTATTGATATATGAATGAATATTATGACAAGAGTAATGATAAGGAACCCGGGATTGTCATGAACATGCATTATACATATTTTATATGCATATATGTGCATAAATGAGTACGTGTATTATTGTGTAAAATAGTGATATTTGTATGTATTGTATGATATAGAGGAGCACATTGAGCGCCACCATCCAGACATTGCCGGGACTTCAGGACAATAGCTATCTGGAGCGTAATGTGAGTAACCTAGATAGTCTTACTTCATAATTTGTCTATTATATATTACGTTTTGAATGTGGATTGTTTGTACTGATTCCGGACATGAAGGTCCGAAGATTCTGATTTATGAATGTAATATTGAAGTGTTCATTGAATGTGAAATTTGGTGAAATTATGTTCTGAATGTGGATTGTTTGTACTGATTCCGGATATGAAGGTTTGAAGATTTTGATTTATGAATGTGATATTGAAGTGTTCCTTAAACGTGAATTTGGTGAAATAAATGTTTCTCAACATATTTGTTGAATGCCGAACTAAGGTTCGATGATAAATGAAAATGAGACTGTAAATGTGTTTGAATGGGATTGGGAATGGGAATGTTTGAAACAATGAATGATTGAATATGAATGTGATATATTTCATACACAAATGCATGATCAGATAATGATAGTTGTGACATGAGTAGCCACCAAATATGAGCTTAAAGCTTCAAAATGTGGTAAAGAGCCAAAGGCTCGATATGTACAATGAGCCATGCATCTGCAACGGGTAAGGGACAATATCAACGAGCCCGATATCTACAATAGATACGGGACAGTTTAGACACTCAGTCACAACAACGTAATAATTGAAAGTGAGTCATACGAACATTGCATATACACTTATTGAGTGTGTTTGACTGATTGAATTATAATATGGACATGTATTTGTATGAAAATGGGTATGTGAAGTAAATTATATGTGGTGCAATTTGCTAAATGAAAAGATGTGAAATTATTTGCTTATATGATTTGTTATGAGGTAAGAATTGGGTGAACCATCAAGGATGGTTACATCACTGAGTTCGCAAAACTCATCAAAATTGCAACATTGATTTTTTAGGTCCGAAAGAGGAAACTAGTGAAAGGGAGATGCTACAAGAAGATTAATTCTTATACTTTTGTGAGAAAATGGCTCAAAGGTCGGTCAGCTAAGATTGGAGGATTGGATAGAAGTTTTTGTAAAATTCCTCATGTAATGTCCTTATTATTAATAATGTATATATGTGGATGGTTTGTAAAGCTACAATGTAAGTTTGGTTTTTATGAAATGAAATGAGGAATACAATTTGGTTTTAACATTTGGTGACTTTTATGTCTAATAGATGATGCCATGATTAAGTTGGATACGTGTTTGCTCTAACATGCCATTATTATAGGTTATGTACTAGAATGTCCACAGGATGTCCCGGTATGTAATCTATGGTAGTGGGGTGTTACAAAAATCCAATAGAGAACAAGTTCATATGTGATCTTGCAAAAGGACCTTTGTGAAATATTAAATCATATCCAATGTAATTTGTTAATGGATACAAATTTCATACAGAAAAAGAAGAAAATAAGAGAATTGAAAATGAAGCATTTTAGAACGATGTTTATGAAATAAATGCATGTGTAACATATGACGAGAATGAACCTTTAAACAATCCAAATAATGAATATGCTGAAATTTCATCTGCACAGGATGAGGAGGGCTAGAGATCTGAAGAGGAGCCTGAGTTTAATTCTAATTCTTCAGAAAAAAGAAGATGATCATGATTATGATTTATAATTAAGTGATGATAGTGATAATTTGTGTTTGCAATAGAATATCATATAAATAAATCTATCATTGCATCAATAATATATTGTTATATATTTAATTTGTATTGTTTTATTACTGGAATATTCAATAAAATGTGAATTTTAGGTTAAAAATATTCCACAAAAGAGAAAATAGGAAATGATGTGGTGCCTAAGGGTTAGGTTACCACCAATAGGATGAACTAATGCAGGTTCAGGTGAAGGATCACATTTTGCAGATGCTACAGAATCAGGGGCTATTAGTCCAGCTATTGCACATCCAGATGAGATATCACCTTCCTAACATAGAGTCCCTATATAGTTGCCTTTTGTACCTATTGCTATACCATGTAGCAGTGCTGTTATACCATGTAGAAGACCATCAACCACCCCTATACTGACAAAGATATCAGAGGTAAACATTATGGCTGAAGGAGACGACCTCTAGCCTTGAGCTAAGGGAGTTGACGAAAGAACTTACAATATAATTGTCAACAATATGTGAGTGAAATTCTAAAAATTTGTAACACATGATAACACCATAGGTTTATACTGAAGTTATAGGTTTTAATTTGAAAATAATCTAAAATAGCTTATATTTTAGGTTGGTTCTGTCTGGAACATGTTGCAGAAATATCTCATCCAAGTTCAAGGAGAAGATAGATCTTGAAGGTTATATATAGAAGAATATCTCTTAGGTGATAAAGGATTTTTATTATTAGGAGTTTGAGGTACAAAAAATATATTCTTTAATCTTTTTTATTTTATCTAATTTTATACATTGATTAGATAAATATTGCAGTTTATAAGAACTTATAGTATGTTTTTCTTTTTTTTCAAAAAGAATTTTCTTAGGATTCAAAATTTGATGCTATAATTTATAATGTACGGGATAGGCGAGCTCGTACAGGTTAAGAGACTTTCTTAGTTCAATACAAAAAAATGGTGTATAACCGCCTCACATATTTGAAGAAATATGAAGTCGTTGACAGCAGTATTGGGCATTACCCGAGGCAATGTTCATTTCATAGTATAATTTTGTAAACAGACGTGGAGGACTAGAGGGAGAGAGTCTATCAGTACACACTGGGGAATCTTTGACCCATAAGGAGCATGCAGAGAAACTTCCAAGTATCAAAACTTTATACTTATATTCTGATTTTTGTACTTTGATGTATGAAATTTGATTTCAATGTAATTTGATATATGAAATTTAGAATGAAAAATATATGTGTATTATGGAGAATAATAATGTTATAAGTGTCTGGTACTATTAATGGTTGTATTGTTGAGTAATTTTGTTTGTTTAACAGGGGGTAAATATCATAAAAATAGAGGAAACTCTATCAAAATTTTGTAAATTGTAGTTCACTTATAACAATTTATTCTAATGCAGTAAAAGTCTATAGGCATGAAGCCTACACTACGCAGCTCTTTTTGCACACCTACACTAAGAACTGTGATGGTATGACGTTCGTCAACACCCGATGTAGATAACTTCATGTATGTAAAATCTATACTTTAATATTAATTCTTAAAAATTATCACCTATTAATATAAACAATTATAATGATAGGACTAAATACAAGTAAGCATTGAACGACAGTCTCAGAACTCCAAAATTATTAACGAGAGTTAGACATATCTTGATGTAGTAGGTGGTAAGGACCGCTGTGGAAGGATTTTCAGCTTAGGTTCATTTGCAAACACATGCTATTCACAATCCTCCACATCCATTATAGCTAGATTTAGTAGGCAGTCCGCATCAAATAAGAGAGTTGTTCATCTTGAGAGCACAGTAGAGAGGTTGATGGAGTGCATAACCTAGCTTCGTAATGAGGTGGATGAGTTGAAGGGGAGGCAAAGGACCTCATCACAGCAGTTAGAGCATCCGCCTTCACTAATTGCATAGCTTAGATGGATAAGTGAATGTATTTGATGTTTTGCTACATTTAAGTTTTTGTATGAATTTTTAATTTACAGTTATTTTCAAGATACTTATTGGTGTACATTATAAATTTTTTATTATATTACCAATTATAATAATTTTTACTTTATATTATCAATCAATGTTATATTATTTACATAAATTAAATATAAAAATCAAAAGATTATAAATAGAAAACTCAGGTAGGAAGTGAGAAATGGTGGTTGAAAGTTATCATAGTTAAATTCAGAATTACATTATTTCATCAGTAAATTAGCGCTGGAATATTGTAATTCCTTAGGTAACTTATCGATGGAATGATATATTTTATTAAGAAAGATTTAGCAATGGATATTGTTATCTGTAGGTAAAATTTTGCGACAGATATTGTATATCCGTCAGTCAATTTAGCAACAGAATATTGTAATTCTGTCAGTATATTTAGCGACAGATTTATAATTTACCGTTGCTAAATTCACTGACGAAATATTGTAATTCTGTCGGTAAATTTCATGATGGAATTTTGTATTTCTGTCGACAATTTTCATGACGGAAAATTGTAAATCTGTCACTAAATATACCGATAGAATTACAATATTCTGTCGCTAAATTTACTGACAGATATACAATATTCTGTCACAAAATTTATTTACCTATAGTCGTTTCTCCATCGACTCTTTCCATCGGTAATTTTGGTTGCCAAATTTGTTTCCCTCGGTAATTTTCATTGCTAAAACCAATTTTCTTTTATAATGAACTATGTCCTTATGCTTAGGTCATTCAAGAGAAGCATGCTAAAGGTGTGCTTAGATAGATTTATAGTTGAGGCCATCTGAAGAAGTATTGTGTATTTTGTATGGCTAGTAGGATATCTCATAATTTATAGTGATCAATGACTTAGGATAACTCGTTTCTCTAGCACATTAATAGTGAATACCATTTTAAAAAAAAAGTCCACAGGGTAGAAGATTCATTATTATATAGTTGAAGAGATAGTTATACACTTGTAACTGATATGGTTACTCCTTTATGACCAAAAGGTTAAGAGCTTGAGTCACAGGAATAAACTTTTTGTAAAATGCAAAAGGAAGGTTGTGTACAATTGATGACCATCCCTTGACCCTCACAAAGCGGGAAGCCTTGTGCATTGGAGTTTGCCAAAAAAAAGAAGAGCTGCAATATCACATACAAAAAGAGCAAAAAGTGCCAAGAGGTACCATATTGCTTTATATAGAAAAGCACCACTAATGAAAAAAACAGTTAAGTAAGGGGTTTGTATATCAAAGTATAAATGACACAAGGGTAATTTTATTTTTTCTAAGAATAGGTGAACCCAATAGAAAAAGCTTCTTCTAGCCAGGTCATTGATTTTTTCAATAATAGTAGGTTCTTTTGCATAAGGGGAAATGTTATTTTGATTCTTACTATTATGAGAAGATCAATCATTAGGAGGATATTCTTTTGGGGTTGAGAGAGTTAGTCAGCTTTGGAGCCCCTTTATGTGTCGAACTGAGAATTTATGACAAGAAAATCAAGTTTTCCACCTAAGTAATTGACTATTTTCTAAGGTCTTTTTCTTGGGCTCTAACACCTTTAGAAAGGATATGTTGTCAATTTCTACAATTAAATGATAAGGGTCAAGTTAGAAGCTGAATTTTTCTATCCCTCATTCTATTAAAATAAATAGATTAATGGTAGTGATTTTTTTAGTCCTTAAATTGGCCACTAGCATGGCCATAATATAATCTTTTACCATGTAATTCTTCTATTAAAATTGCACCCCAATATTTTTCAATGGTATAAATCTGTAAGATTTGTTCTCTTTTATCAAGAATCTTAAGTGGTGGCAAATGTTGAGCAATTTTCTTTAGGTATTACTGCTTGTGTCTTTTTTTTCCCTATAGTGGAGGATCCTTTTTAAGAGCTTGGGTAGCTGGTTGGTGTAGTTAGCAACATGAGGGATACAATCTCAGATATAATTGATAATACGTAAGAATTGTTGAATTTTTGTTGTTGTGAGCTTCTTATCAGGGAATTTGGACTATTTACTGGCAATGTATGGGCTTGGTTGATAATGTCCATCATGGAATTTCATACCCAAGATTTCTACTTGGGCAGTATCATTATAAATTTTTTACACTATGAGAATTATACCATTTTTTGTGATATCCATAAAATTTTCCAACAAGGCCTTATATTCATCCATATTTTTTTAAAATAGCAAGATGTCATCAACATAATCCAATACATTATCTAGTATAGGCTCATAGATCTTTTTCATTGCCTTCTAGAATAATGAAGGGGCTACCTTAAGTCCGAAGAGCATAACTATTAATTGGTATTAGGTATTTGGGATGTAAATTGCAATTTTATGTTGATCTGTTAGCTCTATACCTATCGTCCCAAATTTGGCCTTGAGATCATAATTTGAGAACACATTTGTCTCTTTTGAGAATGTTATCTATATATCAATCCTAAGTAGGGGGACTTATCATCTTTGAGCAAAATATTCAATGGTTCATAGTCAATCACCAACCTCTTCTTTCCGAGTACATTTTACTCTTTTTTCTATATAAAATGCTTGGCAAGCCTAGTTAGACTTAGTAGGTTCAATCAACTCTTATCTTAGTGGGATGGCATATTCTTATCTTGCTAGAGCCAAATATTATTGATTCATACCTAGATGGGTGGCCTTGGTGGGATTAATATCCTAATTCCTTTTAAATAGTAAATGGATGAAGAATTTGATGCCTTGAGGTAGGATTTGTAATTTCCTTGTTTGGCAGTAGATGTCCATCCTAGTTAATACATCTGGCCTTGGGAGGTTACTACCAAGAACCTTTGTCCATAAGTTGTAGTTTGGGAATAATCAAAATTTCCCTTTAGTTATGAGATCAATCTTAAAAGATTTATCATTAACAATACTAAAATATTCTTCATGAGATTGTTATATTTCAGAGGGGAGAATTTAAGGCTTGATTACACTTTTACAAGAGCATGTGTCCATGTAGCATATAGCCTTAATAGGTTGATGACACTTGCTTATTAAAAGCAGTGCTTCCATGTAGCAAACTTTTTGTTCATATCCATCATCTAACCGACATTCTAGATCAACCTCAATTGAATAACTATTTGCCCCAATAAATGGAAAATCAAGCCCAAATTATTTTTTGCCTATAACCTAAAGTATGAGTGAGAAAGGGAGGCATTAATTAGACCTTATGATACCCTTTTTCAACTCAAGTATTGTTTTACTATGGATTGAATACTTTATAAAGACATCTTAAAGTGAAAAAAAATCAAAAAAGGAGATTTTATGATTGTCTTAAGTATCTGATAAGCTGAATTATTTTATATAAAAATGGTACAATGTTCTGATATTATATTTTATTAAATATTGTTTAATACTTTCTTTCAAGGTTAAATGTTGTAATCTTTTGCTTGGCATGATGATTTATTCAATGATAAGGCAATTTACTTAATTCAAAGATAGAGGAAGGAAATTTTCAGCGTAAAACATGAGTTGTTAATTAATAATAACTCCTCTAAGCATGCCATAGATGATGAAATAAAAAATACCATGAAGCTGTGACAAGCTAAAGCTGAAGGAACAAATGACGGAAAAATGAAATAGAGCATAAGTTGAAGTTATTGAAGCATGAGATTAAGTTTATAATAAAATAAAATATGATGTTGGTTATATATTTCTTATTGTTTATTATGGTGATAATAATAATTATCTTATATTTATGATGAACATTTAAGTAAGATCAATCTAGGAATAAATTTTACTTTAAAATATAAGCTTTATACATTTTTATATACGTATGTCGATAACATATTATCCCGCATATATATATGCTTATAGCAAATATATGATAATAATCTAACGATCTTGTGGAAGTTCAGAATGTAATTGCATAATAAATCCACCAAGAAACGGATTCAATACAATTGTAATATTATCATTATCCATTCTAAGATATATGTCCAAGGCAAGGTAATTGTAATAGTATAAATATCAATATAATTACTGCCAAGCTACTTATATAAAATGACATGTGCCTGTGAACGATTTGGCACCTAAAACACAATTCATCCTTTAAAACTAAAGAATGCTAAAATAACCCCTATTTAAGCTATATTTGCATTTGTTATTAATAATTCACCTTCTAAAATAAGATTGAAAATCTTTAAGATTCATTTTCACTTTATTGAGAACCAATATCTATAATCAACATGTTGTGACGGTTGATTTTTCAAAAGCTCTATATAGAGTAGCATTTTCCTACAATTGTTAGATGTTAGGCTTGGAAACCATTTACTTAAACCCTTTTAGTTGAAATGAAAGATAATAAGTATTGGTATCAACTGACCTAAAGCTCTAATTCATTATAAGTATTAATGTGTGAGGTTGAATGTTGATATTGTTAATTGGCTCAAATAGATGCTTGTGAAGGAAATTGGATGGTGACTGTACCCTGTTAATCGTTAGTTGCATTAGTTTACATAATTATAATTAATGTTAATATAGTGTAAGAAATTATTGGATAGACATAAAATATTTAACATGCATTAAATAATTTCTAACCTCAAATTTAGGTTATTAGTAGATTTACAACTACTCTTCTTGTGTCCAGTTATTCCATATTTCTTATATATGTGGAGTTGGAGATTTTGTGAAAGCTTTTGATGATGACTTTCTTTTTTATATTTATCATTCCTCATATTCTTCTTTATCTATTAGTCATTATTCTTTCTTCTGGTGGATGAATTTCTTTTTCATTGTTTGTATCCAGAACTTTGAACTCCTAATTAGCTATAATAGATTCTAATATACCTTTAAAACCTATCTTTCTTGTATTAATCATCTATATATAACTCAAGTTATTGTTTTGTATGTAAAATGACATTGGTAGCATAGGTATATGGGTTCCTATAGAGTTCTTATACCCTACAACTATATGTCTTATCCTTACCTACATAAATTATATATGTATCTTCCATATTACTAACTTCATATGCCATATCCCCATTCCAAATGACTTTCTATTTCATTAGAATTAGCTTATTCTTATCCAACTTCTTTATCACCTTTCACATAATATTGTCTCTTTATTTCTTTGCTTGCTTCTTCAATTTTAAATTTCTTTTCATTATCATAGTCCCAATCGCTTATAGCATGTTGATAATTGGCTTTTCCTTAGCTAATAGAATATATTAGTTAAATGTCTCAATCATATTAATTTTCACAATTAGACATTTGAATTTAATACTTTGAAATGCCTTACTCCAAGTTTCCTTAGGATATTCCAAAAATTCCTCTATAGATATTAGTGTTAATATATTAAATCTAATTAACCTCCCATTAAATTCTCATGGGAATGTTGCACATTCATAATTCCAAAAAGCTTGCTAAGTTCTTTTCCTTTCTGTTTTAACACCTAGTTATAATATGATATTTCTAGCTCTCATAAGTCCTTGAAAAATAAAAATGAAAATGAAAATGAAAAACAAAAATAAAAACAAAAGCTACAACACATATAATAGTAACAAAGCAAATAAAATACCTTTTGCATATCAGAGATTTATAATCGCAGAACCATCTCCTTATTCCAAGTTCACTACCAATTGCTCAATAAACCAAGTCTAGTTTTTAGTATTCTCCATCTCTATAATTTTCCATACAATTGGATACATCCTATGCTTTTCATCAGTCCTTATTACATTAAGAAGTTGCATTTGATACTTGGTATTCAAGAAGTAACCATCCATACTAATAATAGGTCCTAACTTTTTTCCACCCTTGTTTCATTCCATGTAAATATACATACATTACTTTAAACACTAGTTTATTTTTCTTTGAGGTCTTTTTGAGTTATAGCTTAATTATATGAACATGGATTTCTATCTTTTAACTCAGTGATATAACCATTCAACTTTGCATATTCACTATGTTGTTCTTTTTCCTTTGCCTTTAATACTTTTCTCCTAAAATATTTTCACATGCTTGAGTTAACAAAAAGACTTGAATTTCTGCCTATATTCTTTAACCATTTTTTTTAACTTTTATGCTTGATTTATCAATGATCTTTTCCTTAAAATGGCTTATAATATATGAAAAATTCATTAAACATAGCTTGTTTATTAAGTTGCACCAAAATGTTATAAATACCATATCATAATGATACCAGATTTGGTTCTTATATGTACAATAATAATACTAGTCAATATTAGGTATTGTTTTAGGTAATTTTTAAAATTACAAAATATTCTTTAAAATTTTTTAATTTGCAAAAAAATCCTTCAATATATTGTTCCATATAATTTTTAATTGGCTAAAAGTATATTTTGAACCTTAATGTTTATAGCAGAATACAACTTGAATCTTAACATTTAGAAACGTTCAACTTAAACCCTAACATTTATCCTAAGTGGACGAAAAATTTAATGAGGTTAACTCCCCATTAATTAATTGTGGCATTAATTTTATATTTTCAAATAGAAAATGGGCCTTATTATTACGTAATTAACTTTTTTAGTTAATCAAAAAGTAGGTTGTACTGCCATTTTATATACATTTTAGATAGTGAATCTCATTTGTCATATGGCAGTGAGACTCACTTCTTGATTAAAAATAAAAATAATGTCACGCCAACATTAATATGAGATTTAACTAATAGAGAGTTGACTTCGTTAAATTTTTCATTCACTTAGGGTTTGTTTTAAAATTTTCAAAACTTCAGGGTTCAATTTGAATGCTTCGAAATGTTAGAGTATGTTATGTAATCTATTATAAATATTGCGGTTCAAAATGGATTTTTAGCCTTTTTAATTTTACCTAAACCGTGTCTCCAAAAATCATAATAATATAAATTTGAAATAATAACTATTTTTATTTTTATTAATATTACTTTTTACATATTTCATATATAAAATAATAACCATAATTAATATAATAAAAATATTGTTTAAATCTTACGCAACTATAAAACTAAGAATAATACAAAGTACTTAAAATTTTACAATTTACATTATATAATAAAGAATTATTAGGCTAAAAGCCTAAATTGGAGCTTAACCTTTTTGAGTTTGATCAGTTTGGGACTTAAACTTGTAACTTGCTCATAGAAGGTCTAAAATTTCATGAGTTTGCTTAATTTAAGACTTTTTTAGACAAAAATTTGGACATGTTTTACACGCTTCGTTACTTGCAGGTCAGTTAGTCTTTAGATACCACGTTAAGAAAACATAAGTTATTATCCAAGCCATGTGGAATTTAAGAAAAAAAAAATTAATTTTATTTAAATTTATACTCTTTAATCCTAAATCAACCATTTTGTTCAGAAGCCTATTAGTCTTCTTTATAGCTTTATAACATACTACAACACGTAGCTATCAAGGGAATTGAGCAGCAGAACCTCATCAGTTGTTATTATACACCGAATATGCTTTAAGTTTACTATAATTGCCTTCTCTCTACCAAGAATTATTGAGGGGTAAACAAACAAAGGATCAAACAAGCGTAGATCACAACGACGCATCATAATGAACTTGTCAACCTCAATAATCTAGGAGTTTCCAGATGTATCAACACGAATCCAAGACTGAAGACCTTGGCCACCCTTTTTCAAACCTAAAATATCCATACCTTGAAAAGGTTGGCGTCCAGAGGCAGATGGCTGATAAGACGATTGTCTAAGTTTCATTGCTGAAGCAAGTTTTGGAGGCATTAAACATTATTTAAGGTCTGCCATTAATAACATGCTCTAGATGCTACATTGCGAAGAGAAAAATTAAAAAAATGAGAAACATCAAATAGTGCTAGATAAGAGGTGGCTGAGAAACCTAATTAATACATTGTAATGTATCGAAATTTTCTTCCTTCTGGTTGAATAGAGAAACACTTCATCTAACAATTTGAGACATCATTACAAAGGGGAAACTTTCAAACCTAAAATCTATATCCATAAACTACTGTCCACAGTATACAAAGAGCCACGCGAAAATTGGCAACTAACCGTGGACTCAAACCACTAAAATCTCAATTATCACACATTATAAAACCCCAATACAAATGTTTCATCCAGTTATAGTTAACAACCCCTCCCCCACCCTCCAATAATATATGTCAGAAGAAATAAATTTTAGCTATATCAAATATTGACACAACGACTTGAATAAAGTTGCAGGAAACTGATAATAAGATATTATGAACAACAAACCTATGGCTCAGGGCTAATTGACCCATGGCTAAAGACTAACTGACCTGCATGTAACGGCGCATGTAAATACGCCCTAATTTTTGTCTAGAAAAGTCTTAAATTGAGTAACTCGTGAAATTTTAGACCTTCTATGAGCAAGTTACAAGTTTAAGTCCCAAACTAATCAAACTCAAAAAGCCCTAATTCAGGATTTTAGCCCATCAAAACATTATAAAGTAAGAATAATATAGGTATATGATTTCATAAGCATTACAACAAGAGTTTGTGCTAAGGAACATAGTCAAGTCGAAGTGAAACTTGAAACAAAAACACTTACAATTAAAAATTTTGTATTTGTATTGCATATATGGAATTTAAAATATACATCAAATATAAGTGAAATTAAAAGAAAAGAGAAAAAAAGAAAAACTTGGAACTTCATTCAATAGAATATTTGCTTAAATCATAATGACCCCAATTTTCATTTATTATTAAAATCCTTATCATTAAGAGGAGTCTTATCGTCACCATGATTCAAATTTATTGGACCAAATGACATGTCAATACCTGCTTATTTAAGATTATCTTCCTAGTCACTCTTATTTATCAAACTTGGTTCCTAAAAAGTACAATCCGCTAAAAGATCAATATGGTTAAGGAAAATTGTTGGGACCCGTTTCCGGAACCCAACTCATAACAAACGAATCATAGGGTAACTAATATTGCGTCATCATTT
>JANIHZ010000001.1:38263287-38289954 GCA_027478365.1 Erythroxylum rufum
AAGACCTATTGTTATATGAGACGCTTGATCAGAATGATTCTGTTATGAAGAATCAAGATGAGGAACTTCAACCAAGTGGGAGCAATTCCACATAAAGGTTCTCTATGATGACTAATCCGAGTAGGAGCAATCAGATCAATCATGAATTTGTTTATGATGAACCTTGTTTAAGACGAAGTAATCGAGGAATATTTCCTCGACATTGTTTTGAGATTGAGAAGAAATTAATATGATTGTTCCACAAAAGGAAGTAGAGCCAAGGAATGTAAATGAGGCTTTTACTAGCCCTACTAAAGAAGAATGGATGAATGCAATGAATGAAGAAATGGCTTCTTTAAGCTCCAATCAAGTATGGGACTTGGTTGACCTCCTTAAAGGGCGTAAAGCAATTGGGAACAAGTAGGTTCTCAAAATAAAGCGAAAAGCTAATGGCAGTATCAAAAGATACAAGGCACGACCTTGTAGCAAAAGGATATTCACAACATGAGGGAATTGATTACGAGGAAACTTTTGCACCTATTGTGAAGTTTGCTTCAATCCATCTTATTCTGGCTATAGTAGCTAGTATGGATCTTGAATTACATCAAATGGATATAAAAATTGCTTTTCTTAATAGAGAATTAGAGGAAGAAATCTATATGGAACAACCTGAAGGTTTCATCAAGGTAGGTCAAGAAAATAAGGTATATCGGTTATTAAAATCAATTTATGGCCTGAAGCAATCTTCAAGACAATGGTAAATTCGTTTTCATAACGTAATCATTTCGTTTGATTTTCAAATGATCAATGAAGACCGTTGTGTGTATGTTAACATATCCAAAGACAAATTCACGATTTTATCTTTATACGTGGATGATATATTGATTGCTTGTAATGACTGTGTTCCTTACGTAAATCAAAGATTGGTTGTCATTTAAATTTGAAATGAAAGACATGGGTGAAGCGACATACATTCTTGGTGTCAAAATTTCAAAAGATTGTTCGAAGAGATTGTTATCGTTTTCACAAGCAATGTACATTCAAAGAATTCTTGAACGATTCCGTATGCAAGATTCCAAACCAATTGATAATCCTATTACTAAAAACGAAGGCCTTAGTAAGAGAAATTGCCCGTCAACGCCACAAGAACGGGAACAAATGAAGAATGTTACCTATTCCAGTGCAGTTGGAAGTCTTATGTAAATAATGATGTGTAAAAGACCAGATATTTGTTACGTTATTGAGATAGTGAGTAGATATTAATCAAATCCAGGCTAAGCACATTGGAAAGTAGTAAAGAGAATATTGAGGTATCTAAAGGGAACTGTGGACTATGCATTATGTTATCAAGGCAATGATCTACGTATTCAAGGGTATACATATGCAGACTGGAGAGGAGATTTAGATGAAAGAAAATCTACCCCAGGATATGTATTCTTACTAAACAATGGAGCAATATCATGGAAAAGTAATAAACAATCTTGCATTGCATTATCCACAGTGGAAGCTGAATTTATAGCATTAGCAACTGTAGTACAAGAGGCTGCGTGGCTTCATCGATTCTTAGTGCATTTGGGAGTCACTAAAAGTGAAATTAATCTAATGACCATCAACTGTGATAGTCAAGCTGCAATCGCTTATACTAAAGACCCCAAATTTCATTATAAGACAAAGCATATAGATGCCAAGTATAATTATATGAAAGATATAGTTGCACGAAGAGAAGTAAACATGAAATATATATCTACACGAGATATGATGGCAAATCCAATGACAAAGACAATTTCCAGAGATGTATACATTAGGCAGGTAAAGTCACTAGGACTATATAGATGTTGAAATGTACTTATAAATATTTATCTATGTATGGGAACTCATTATAATGTCATATTTTGGATATAATGTATGATGAAGATTATAGATTGTGTATCATTTGATTCATGAATATATATGTTTTACATGAATATATTTTGGGATGAATCACAAGTATATGAGACATATTAGAGATTTTCCCTCTCACACAAGAAAATCACCTCTGGTGTTTATGATCATTAGAGATTAGGCATGTTTAAAGTTTATTATCTAGGTGATAATTGAGAGCCAGAACCTTAAACCATAAATGTCGCAAGGAAATTGGTTCAAAGTGATTTAATGATCACTATATTTGTCTTATGCTGCCAGATGTGAGTTCTGAACAGCTTTTGAGTAGATAAGTGAACTTAAGTTAAACATTAAGTATGTGTGAACTATCATCTGTACGGTATTTCTTGAATGAAAGATGTTCAAGTTAAACAAAGTAGGTAAATACCGTAGCACATGACTCGTACTATGTATGCAAAACTAACCACAAAAGGGATTAATGTAAGTCTCAAGATCTCATCTTACATTGTGTGAGACCCTTGAGTTTGAGAAAAACCTCAAGATATGCCCTTATGACTCTTGTTTCATTCTTGAGAATTGAATTTAAGGTTTGCTACTTTAGGTTATTGCCAAAAGATCATGCAAGATGCGATCCTATGGAATAATTCTAGGAAAGCAAATTAAATTTAATTCAAAAGAGAATTGAGAACAGAGGAAGGTCATTTAATTTAGATCATTGACTCGCATGAAAAGTATTCATAGATGGCCATCGTCTCTTTAGTAGAGAACTTGAATACAGTCATGACTCAAGAAACTAAATGAGATCAAAGGAAAATGCAAATGCGAGATATGACCTAGGGTATAGCATACAATGTCTACTCAAGGACTCATAAGTCCTAGGATCAATTTGTTAAATCGAGATGTCATATACTTCTAACAGATATATGACGATGTACTCTCGTCGTATGCTGGTCACACCGGTTATTGAACAAGTATGAGTATTGCAGAGTTTGTTTTAAGATTAAACCCATCATGTGTGAGTGGGAGATGTAAGTTATTATTACACCCATGAAGGGTATAATAGTACTGATACTCTTGAGATAACTACCAAAGGTAGTTATATGAAGACAAAATATGATTGCAACGTTTACAGAAGAAACGGACGGTGTGTTTGTATGCAATGCGTCAGTCATTTTGCTTCAAGATTTTTACAGAGAAGAGAAGAACAACTCTGCAGTAGATTGGAAACAGAAAGTTTTATAACCGATGGAATTATATCAGGAATCCAAGTATGTGATTTCTGTTTTTCCTATGCATATATCATCGATCCTTGGAAGATGCATAATCTGTGTGGTTATGTTATGTTTTTGATCTGTTCATTTTATTCTAACAGTTATAAAAAATTCATGGTTTTCCTTGACTATAAATTTTTCATAAACTCATGAATCCTAATTTGAAATTTTGGAAAACCCTAAATTAAATTTTTATGTGTTTATTAATTGTATGCAACATCTTATGATTTGATGACTTTGAATGTTGAGTTCATATCTAAATGGAATACTGATTATAATTATATACTCATATTAAATGTTTTTCTTGATATTTTAATAGTTTTGTTGTATATTTGATACGTAGTTTGTTTCAAGTGTATTTATAGATAATAATTGCCTTCGTGGACCAAACGAAGAAGAATTTGCATGAAATCATGCTGTGGAATGAAGATTTGAGGCAACTTAAGGATACAAAACTGTGTACAGTAATAGTGTAAGTCTTTATAAATGTGTGAAAACTGAAGAATTTTAGTTCTAGCTGTGTGGAGTTACATGCCCGTGTACATTATATACATGGTCATTTATGCCAACATACACGGGTGCGTAACTCCACACGGGTGTGTGTGTCAATATGCACGATCGTGTATGTTGTCCGTGTAAGTCTCTGTACTCGTGTAAAATTGAAAATTAAAGTATTTTTGGAGATACATGATCATTCACATGCCCGTGTATGTTGACTATGTATAACCCAAAAACCTAGTTTTTACTATAAAAGGATGTGAGTGGAGGCAAAAAAAAAGAAAGCCAAGTTATCAAACAATTTTAAGTCGAAAGCAACTTGAGAGGCTGTAGTTTTGATTAAGGAATAAGAAAAACACAAAAAATACGTCAAGAAATCTGATAGAGAGCATCATCCAATCCAGTTTTGTAAGAAGATTCAATAGAAGAAAAAGGGATATTTAGAATTATGACTTGTTTGTTTTCTCTCAATTTTTTTGCATATTTATCTTTGGTTCTGTTTTCAATGGATAGGGATTATACTTGTTTAATGTCTATGTGTGACGAACCCTAAGTCGAAATAATAACCTGATTTGATCTTTTACCTAATGCAATTATATTTATTGAATTATTGTGATTCAATTATTTGTTTTATTTTTGTTTTACTATATCCAGAATATTAGTGGACGATTTGATTTCATATGATTGAGATTGAGATTGAGAAATACTCTTGTATGAATAGATCTACCATAATTAGAAGCAGTTGTATGCAAACCTAGAGATAGTTGATATAAATCCTCTGGATTAGGGTGGCGGAATTTACAAATCGATAAAGCAATCCTAGGGGATTTAATTAGGAAAATTTATGTTAATCAACTGATAGATAGGTTGTTAATATTCTTGAGAAAGGAATTAACATAAGACATGAATTTCCAAGGTCTAATAATTAATAATATAATTGTATAATAAAGGGTTAATAATTAAGGTTCTTAGGGGATTCATTACCTTGATAATATTATTTGATATTTACATTTTCTTTGTATTTTCCTCTTCCTTAAGTTCAATATTGTTTTCAATCCTAGTTTATTTGTTTAGTTTAATTTTTAACTAAAATCCAAAATTTAATTCATAGGTTAGATAATAGAAAAAAGGGTAACTGCTAGTACTTACAATCTCCATAAGATCAAACTGTACTTACTTGTGCTAGCTATAGCTATGCCATATACTTGTGGTATTTTAATATTGTTATAAAAACATATTAAACAAGTTTTTTACGCTATTGACGTGGACTAGTAATATTAGGGAAGGCTCGATTTATTACTCTAGCCATTTTTATTTTGTTTTGTTTTATTTTTGCTTCTATTGTATTTTATTTGAGTAACTTGTTAGTTTTTGTTTTTCTTCTTCTTATAGATCTTGAACTTAGAGTAATTCAACAAGCTTAATAGACAAACATCTAGAAATTCAGAAAATAGCACGCAAAAATCTCCATAAGATGTAATTGAGAGAGTTTGAGTTAAATCATTAAATAGAAGACTTGGTAGGTTAAGTGGATACAGAAGAATAAAAAAATGTGGCTGACCAACTGAGGACAATGTTTGACTATGCTGGACCAGAATTGACTAGAGCAGAGTCTAGCATCGTTAGATCTACTGTGAATGTTGGACCCCAAACTTTTCTTAAAAGTTAGAATTATTAAATGAGAAATTGTTGGCGATTAATTATGAGTAAAGAAAAAGGAGAATTCTTGAATTAGAAATAAGGTAAGAAATGGTTTAGGTATAAGATAGGTTATATGTGAAATGTTGGAAGTTAAAAGATGGAAAAATGTAGTTGAAACGTGTTCACTGAGTATGCTTCGGTATTTTAGCCATAACATGTTCTCTAGTTATCCAAATAAGATGATTCTTGATTTGGATTAAACTAGAGAGATATGTTACCTTTCATGAAGACATCGAATTCAAATTATGTCTTTAAGAGTCTCAAAATCTGACCGGAAGTTGAAAAAAAAAGGGTATACTTCTGTGAAAGGTCACCGCGGCAAAGTTATAAGATTTGGTTAGGATTCTTCTAGGGAAAAGTTCGCCGCAACCAACTCTTGGCTTTGCCACGACGAACTTGTAAAATTTTGCAAAAATCCCCCTCGAGAGGAGTTTGCCGCGGCCAACCTTTGGCTTCGCCGCGGCGAACTTGCCTGCACCTTGAACATGCTTTGGTATTTTGACAATATATTATTCTATAGTTATCCAAATGGAATGATTTTTGATTTGGAGTAAACTAGAGACATAGGGCTACAAATTGTCTGATGAAATCAAGTTTTAATTCAGTCTCTAAGAATTCTGATTTCTGGATGAAATTTTAGCACATAATACTGTTTCAATATAAGAGCAGTTCAGAAATGTTTAGGATATAACTTTCAGATTATGGAATGATTTTGGTGTCATTAGAAAATTAAGACAATGGGGAACATTTTTTTTGAGAAGAAAGTGTTATCAAATTCTTTCAATTTTTCCATGATCATTAGTTAAGGAGTTAGAAGTATAAGATGTTAGTTTTGATAAACATAAGGGATAAATGGGAAGGACAAGGTAAATGAAGGGTAAAAAGGGGGAAAAGACCAAATAAATGGTCTTGAAGTAAGTAAGAAAGAAGAGAAATCATGAAAAGAAAGAGAAAAAAGAGAGAAAAACGTGGAGAGAAGAAAAGAAAGAGAAGAGTGCGTGGAGTGTTGGAGAAGAAGGAAAGAAGAAGAAAAAGAGGAAGAATCAACTTGTTAAGGTAAATATCATCCTTCTTCTTGCTTAGTAGAAAAACAAAAAGGGATTTAAGAGAGAAATGAGTTTGTGTAGAAAGAAAGAGGAGAAACCCTAGATGGAGGTTATAGGTTTCTAAACTAGGTTTTTGGTTTTTCTAGCCTAGATAGACTATAGGTAAGTTAAGCCTAAGCCCAACTTAGCATTTATTTCATGTTTGTGATTTTTGAAGCTTTATGATTTTTTTTGGGAATGTTGTGTTGAATGAGAACTTGGTTGTTTGAAGGAAACCAAGGAATGCCAATCCAAGAGCAAGAGGAAAGGCAAGCTTGACTCAGATTTTGCAAGTAAATAGGTGGGTAATATATTTATGGTTATTGTGTAAATAGGCAATGTGCCTATGTGTGTGTATATGCTTGAATTGCTAAATTGTGAATTGCAGTGATGTGGAAAATGCATTATGACGTGTTTTATGATATGCATTGAAAGATGTATAACATTTTGATATAATTGAATTGTGATTATGATCATGTTATGCCTTGGAATGTATCATGGCATTCTGTATAAATGAAAAGAAGAAAAAGTATAAGAAGTATGAGAATATGAATTTAAGATTGATTGAATTGATCATAGAATTGCTTGTGTTTGGGCAACAGAGGAACCGTTTCGTTAGTCACATGCACGTTGATCTTTACCCTTCTCCCGGCTGTCCGTTTGAGGCCACGAGATTCTGAAAATTCAGACTCGTTCTGTTCACAGTGTAAACTTCGATTTTTCTGTTTCGTTCCACGGAACTCTCAAGCCATTTGTTGTGCATTGCATCTTTGAATTATCAAGTGTGATACATAATTAAATGTTATGTTTTGATGCTTAAATGTGCATGATATGTTTTATGTGATAGCATCCTTGATTATGAATATTTGAACTAGAATTATGAATGATTGAATTGCTAGTCAAATAAGGTATAAATGTAAAGGGATAAATATATCTATATATATGTTTGATTCTGTGGCTCGTTGCTAATGGCTCTAAATATATAAGCCACTGAGCTTCGTAACTCACCCCATTATTTTCACTCCTCAGGTGTAGAACGAGAAGGTTAGCGATCCTTGCAAAGCACATTGGAAACTTCGAGATAACCACATTTAGTAATTAAGTTAGTTCGATTACTTTGAGTAGCTTTAGCAGCATATCGAACATAAGCACTCGATTGTATCATGTGTATTTGTGTTTTTGTATTAAGCCAATAGTGTGGCTTTTGATATGTAAATAAAGTTTTTCAAACACTTTTGCTTTAGTAATGAAATGAAGAATTGAAGAAGTTTTGGTTGTGTATGTTCATAGTTAACTTCTTTGTTAAAATGATTGTGTTGAAAGATTTGTATGAATGTATGGATTTATGTTGGGTGTTGAATGTTGGTGGTCTAGGTTTTGTCCGAAGGTTTCCCCGTCGAAGGATCTCTACACTAAATTTGGTGACTTCACCACGGCGAAGCAAAGAGTTTCGTTGCGGCAAACCACATGAGAGGAGACTTCGCTGTGACGAAGCCAAACTTTCGCCGCGGTGAGACCGCCAACGCTGACGCTGAAATTTCTCACTAGTTGAGTGGTTTCAATGTCTCTCTCGCACGGTCCCTCCCAATCGCCCCAAATGGGTGCCTTGCGGTTAGGGAACAAAGCCCGACCCCAATAGTGAATGCCAACAACTTTGAAATCAAGCCTAGTATCATTCATATGGTGCAACAATTTGTCTAATTTGACGAGGATCCAAGTGTACAAATCTAAAATTTTTTAGGGATTTGTGTCACTTTTAAAATAAATGGAGCTAAGGATGATGCCATCAAATTGCTTTTCTTCCTATTTTCACTAAAGGGGAAGGCTAAACATTGGTTAAATTCAATGTCACGATCATCACTGACTACATGGGATCAAGTAGCTGAGAAATTCTTATTGAAGTACTTCCCACCAGCCAAGACTACAAAATTAAGGAACGACACTCCTCTTACTCCCAAGCTGATTCTAAATCACTATATGATATATAGGAGAGGTTGAAAAAGATGTTTAGAAGATGCCCACATCATGGTTTACCGTATGTTAAGAAAATTCCCACATCACGGTTTAATGCTTTGTATGTAAATCCAAACTTTTTATAATGGGTTGAATCAAAATACAAGGTAATCTATTGATGTAACAGCTAGGGGTACGCTCAATAACAAGACACTAGAAGTAGCTTAAGACCTTATTGAGGACATATCAATGAACAACTACTAATGGTGTTGATTTAGAGCCATAATGAATAAGCTAGCGGGAGTGTATGAAGTGGATGCAGTGGCACAGTTGGCGAACCAAGTGGAAGTTTTGAGCAGAAAGATCGATAGATTTATGATGGCTTTATAAGGTCAAGTTATACATTGTGAGGTGTACGGGCTAGAGCATGTAGGACAACCTTGTGAAACATCAATGCCCGAGCATGTGGATTATTTGGGGAATGCTCTTAGGCCCTAAAACAATCATACAACAATACTTATAATTTGAGATGGAGGAATCATTTTAACTTTTATGAGGGAAATCAGGGACAAGAAAGAAACAACCCTCCATGGGGATTCCAGTAACAAGCGTCTCAACCTAAGAAGGATACTCTAGAGGAGATGATGTTGACAATTGCTCAAGATTTTGATTCTAGACATCAATGCACTAAGGCTTCCATTTGTAACTTGGAGGTTTAGATTGAACAAAATCATCAAATTGGTTTCGGAAAGACCACAAGGAAGTTTGCCTAGTACAACTAAAATTAATCCTAAATAACAAGTAATGAAATAAACTTGAATAGTGGAAAAGAGCTCCTAGAAGAAGAAGGAGACTGTGACAAGTCAATTCATAGTTAAAGGTGAAGGTCCTTGTAAAAAAGTCAATGAGTATCAACTTGTCATCCCCTATCCTATGAGAGTGAAGAAACATTGAATGGATGCATAGTTTGGTAAATTCCTTAAACTATTTAATCAATTATAGTCTTGACCTAATTTAGGGTCTTTACATCTTGCTCTTGTCTTAAAAGACAATCTCTAATCCTTAAAACTACCGGAGACGACACATTGTCTTTAACAGTAAGTAAGACACTAAAAAATTGAAATCAGTAGCAATGTCTTTGCTGAAGATGGGAGTTTTAATCTCCTTGGTATTTCTTGCAATTCTTCAAATTAGACTTGGAACTTGCAATTTTGGAGCTAAGGAAAAAGTTGAGCTTAGAAGAAGAAAGCTAGAAAATAGATTGAAAATTAAGTTTGGTGCTTTGATAAACCACACAAAAGTTTTATTCACCTCAGGACACGGAGAACCTTTTCACCTACACTTGTTCCTTTTCCTCTAGTAACATGTATATGAACGCGGAACACTCAACTTGGGGCAAGCTTTGTAGTCACAGAAATTATGGATTAGCACCTTCTCCATGATTCTTAGATGAAGTCTCCCTTCAAACTTGTAGCACTTATCCTCCTCATTCGCCACAATGTTAGTTACATACCGTGACAACTGGGTGAACTTCAGCTTGTACTCACTCACACTCATTTCCCTCTGTGTGTGATTTAGGAATTCCCTAGCCTTCTCTTGAATATAGACCCTCGAGAAGTACTTCCTTCTGAAAGCTTCCAAAATGTCCTTCCATGTCAGCACTGAAGGCATAGCCTAACTGTGGCGCACTGATGCCCACCAATGAAGTGCATCCCCTTGTAAAAAGCTAATTGCATAATCCAGCTTCTCTTCGTCGGAGCACTTCATCTGAATCAGGACTCACTCGATTCTCTTTAACCATGCTTCTGCTTCTTCAGGGTTGGTAGTCCCATTGAAGTCAACAGTCTCATACTTGCGGAGCTTATCATACTGCCCACTCCTCTCCACTAGAGCTGGCACCAGCACTTATGACCCTTGGCCCATGGCATAAGTGAAAGCCTGGGCAAAGGCCTGAAAGAACTGCGGGTCCATAGATGGCATAGGAGGAGGAGGTAGCGGCACTTCATACTGCACACTAGGTGCCTCAGAATTAGGAGCAGGGTGTATCCCAACATCTTGCGGGACATAGGATTCATCCGTGTTTCTTTGGTAAAAGCTAGATAGAGTCACAGCTCCTCGAGTTCTCTTTCAAGGCGACATTTTCACTCCTTCAATATAAAAACATTGAAAATCTTTAGTTCATGCAAAATAATTTCAAATCATATAAAACATTTCAAAACAATGCAAGTTGTTCATTTTTTAAAAAAAATAATGCATGTTCATTTGGTAAATGAAAACTACGCATTCCATGCCTAGGGTACTTCTAAACCTAGTCTTAAACCTGGACCTAAACCTAGTCGCTCTGATACCATAACATGTTAGACCCCGTTTCTAGAGCCCAACTATCCGGAGCCATACTTGCAAGAGTGGGTTCCCTTGTAGGGTTATTTCATGAACCCTCATTAGCCATCATCAGTTACATTTCCTTCTCATAACATCCCAATGATTTCCTCACAATTTATTGAATGGCATGCCCACATAAATCAGTCACCATACTCGAACTCATTACTCCTATTTGTGAATAGAATTAGGAAATCTTTAAACCAGAATTTCAATTTGACTTCTTCAAAGAAATTGTAGCTCTAAGTCTCTAGTTTGTTTTGAAGTAAGAATCATCTCAATCAGAGATCTACAACTTAAGATATACTTAAAAAGCTAAAGCGTGTACATACCCTATCATGCTCTCCCAAGCGACCCCTCACTTTCTCTCATCAAAATTATACAAAACCACTCCAAAAGATACCAATTTTCATATAAAGATATTAAAAGATGTTAGGAATCCATTGCTTCAAGAATCAAATCATTTGGAGGTCGGATGAGGAAGTTATACCCGAAAGAATTGAACATGTTTATACCCTCAATCATATTGAACCTAACTTGGTGTAACTTTCATAACTTTTGATAAAGATGTCGGATTGAGTTTTTTTTATATGATTTGAAAGAATACTTCTAGATCTACAACTTTCATGAAGACCACAAAGTAAGATTCTTCCTCTAAAAGGGCCAAAAATTGCAATTTCTTGAAGTTGTCCCGTAAATGTCCGTTTAACGGACATTGTCGGTTGGGAGCCATTTTTGGCCCGAGAAGGTCCGTTTAATGGACACAATGTTCTTTAAGTGAGGTTGGGGGTCATTTTGACCCGATAAGGTCCATTAAATGGACCTAATGTCCGTCTAACGGACATAGGGGTTCCCCAAAGCCTTTCTAATGCTTCCTACTTCCTACTTCCAATCTAACATCATATTCACTCATAATCTTCCCAAAATCAACTCTTCTATTGCAAAATCACTTCATATCAATTCATACACCAAATCTATCTCATAAAACTCTCAATTATCAACCCATTTGATTCACCAAAACCACTATTTCCCATCATTCTCCATAGCTGTCCTACACACATATTCTATGTAGCATCACAACTTGTAATGATCATAATTTTCCATTATGATATCCAAAACTTACAAACTTTATATCGTTGGAAAGTTAGAAAGAGCATCTAAAACTTCTAAGAAGATAATTCTTACCAGTTCTACCTAGATCATTCCAGATTTTTCCTTGAATTCAGAACATAATTCCTACCCTTATGAAAACTTAAAAATAGCAATGTAAGAACATGAAAAGCCATAAACAAACATAATGTATATGTATTTCATTCGCATCAAAATACGAGTTTTACAATGCTTTAGTGGGCATTTCGAGCCACCTTACAACATAATCCAAAATACAAACTTTGCAAAAACAATATTTTCTCAAAATGCAACTAAAGTCTTGTTTTACAAAGTCTAACTTCAAAAGAACAAAAAGTGCAAATTGGAGTGATGCCTTGACGCCCGACTCGATCACTTGATATTTTGCTCATCACCTGTGGATAGGAAGGAGTGGGGGTGAGCTTAACGCTCGTGGATAACTCTTTTATAATTGGTAATAAGCAAAAACCATTGAAAACCTTCATGATCATAGCAATTTCTCACAAAAATAAGTAAAACATATATTTCTCAACTTTGTCAAACCAATTCACAATTCATATAAGTCAAGCATTCCTCAAACTTGTCAACATATGTAATCACATAAGCACATCACAATGGTTTAGGCAGATCCATAAACATGACAAACTACACAATTCCACATAATGGTCTCGTGTAGTTCGTAAACTTGAGGGAGTCCATAAAAGAGATCTGTGCCACTAGCTGGCAGGAGAGAGAAGCCTTAACTTGGTCAACATGCACATGACAATTCTTGGATGGACTACACCAAACCCATATAATATGTAATTCATGAACTGAAAATATTTTTCCCATATGTCACATTTTTGAAAACTTGTCTTTAATGAACATGACATATTTCACATGCATTCCCATCATCATTTCAAAATTCAACAACCACATTCCTATACCAAGCATAAAAGCCATTTTCAACTCAATCAAAAGCAACAAATACAACAATTTCGAAGCAATTAGAATTCATTCCCAAAATTCACACACACCAACATATGGTAAATTCTCAATTATTTAAAGAAAAATAAATGCACATTTATAAGGTAGTTGGAAAAATCATTTACTTCAATTTATTTGAAGAACATTTATAGCTTATTAACTTAAGTATAAGAATGGAACCCACCTTAGTTTCCTTGCTTGAAAACTTGCTCAAGGATGTCTCTCCTCTCGCTCCTCTTGCCTCTCTTGATTTTCTTCAACATTGACAAAAATCCCAAATCAATAGAATTGAAATTGAAAAACCCAAAGAACCAAATGCATGAAATTGATCCTAGAATATTTATACCCATACATTTCCTAAGCTCTTTAAACCAAAAACCTTTCAAAACTCTAAAAGATTAAAATCAACTTATCTTGAATCTCCACCAAACAATGAGCTTCTTAGCTCTAATGGAAGCTCTAATCTTCCGCTTTCTTTTTCCTTCTTGAACAACTTCAAAAATCACTCTTGAAGGCTAAGAAAAATCAAAACCTAGGTTGCTCTTCTTTCTTTCCCCTCTTTTCTCCTCATACGACACTCTCTCCCTCTTCTCTCCCTATTTTCGTTTTCTCTCTCTTCCAAATGAAAGACACCACATTTTCTTCCCTTTTATACCATTAATGATTGTACAAAGTCCATTTTGCCCTTACTTAAAAGCTTATGTTCTTTCATCCTTAAGTGACTTGCCTAAAATGCCATTTATGCTATACACTCATAACACTTCAATTCAAATCACCTATGTTACATAATCCCATTAACATTAACATGCTAATTAGCTCCAACATACATTAATCTAGCATGTCCCCAAAATTAATCTAATCATGCTTAATCAAATAAAAAAATTTAGGGGCCAACATAGTGTGTACCAAAGAAAGCTGGAATGACTGTAAGTGAGAGAGAAAGTGGAGAATTAATTTCAACAAGACCAGTCATGGGATGGAGATTGTGCATAGACTATCGCAAACTCAACAAGGTGACTAAAAAGGACCATTTCTCTCTCCCATTCATAGATCAAATGATAGAAAGAGAGGTTGGTCACTCATTCTAGTACTTTTTAGATTGTTATTATAGATAAAATCAAATATTCATTTACCCAGAGGATCAAGAAAAGACCACGTTTAAATGTCCTTATGGTACCTTTGCATATAGACAAATGCCTTTCAAATTATGCAATGCTCCAACCACATTTCAAAGATGTATGATGCTTATCTTCACGTATATGATCGAGGACATATTGGAAGTTTTCATGGAAGATTTTTTAGTTTTTAGAGACTCTTTCGAGATGTGTCTAACCAATTTGGACAGGGTACTCCAATGATGTGAGGAATCACAATTAGTGCTGAATTGGAAGAAGTGCCACTTTATGGTGAAGGAGAGGATAGTACTCAAGTAAAAGATTTTGCACTGTAGATTTGAAGTGGATAGAGTGAAAATAGAAGTTATGGAGAAACTCCCACCTCCAATCAACATCAAGGGTATTCGAGGATTCCTAGGCCATACTAGGTTCTACTGTCGCTTTATTGAAGATTTGTCACAAATTTCAAGACCCTTGACAAATTTGTTAGTCAAGGATGTGCCTTTCCTTTTTAATGAAAATTGTTTATCCACATTTAATCAATTAACGGAGGCACTATCATCAGCCCCAATTTTAACTCCACCTGATTAGACAATCCCATTTAAGGTCATGTGTGATACGGGTGACCAAGCTATAGGTTATGTATTAGGTCAAAGGAAGGAAAAAAGGTTACATGCGATATATGATTGTGTTGTTCGAGCTTTAAAACTTATAACCCCTCAAATACCACAAGCGCACGTGTTGGATCTGCACAGATTACCTGCTCTGGATCCAGGTACCCGATGGATCACCGACCGCGGTACCGAGTACACCGCACAAATCACCTACTCTCGCCTCTCACCATTTCTAGCCCCAATTCATCAAGTCTCATAAATTGAAATTTCACAGGAGTTATATGAATAGTAACTGTACAAGCTCACTTTTTCAATTATAAAGATGTTACCCACAATACCAATTTTCTCATTTAATAATTCTAACGTCCAATCAAAATTCAGGGTCCAACAATTCTCCCCTCCTTAAAAGAATTTCGTCCTCGAAATTCCTACTTAAATAATCGCCAAATAACACATTCTTTCAAAACCAATTTCTTCTAAAAGATCATAGTCAATCACTTTCTTAACATATTCCTTCACATAAATATATCTCAATATACAATGTTTCACTTCTTGTGCCACCAACGCCAATATCATATCGAGCCCTATTTCTTAAGCCTTAGCTCATTTCTTATCACGCCTATTCTTAACTTATTCACAATTATTTCACTTCTTTATCAAATACTACCCAAAATTATATATAAATCACTTAATGGACCAATCATCATTCAGAAGGTTCAATACATATATTTCTATCATTAACCTCACTTTTCAAGTATTCCCTAATTCATCTCATAATTGCATATTCAAAATCAATCAACAAAGTGATCAAAGAAACCTACTCATCATAACATTCTCACCTCAATATCATATACCGTCCTATGATCGATCATATATCTGATCACCTTATTCGAACAACCAATTTAATTCCTCGAATATTTCACGGCATACATTCACATCGTTTAATCCTATCTTTCAAGCATTCTTTATTGCACCTCACACATGTATATCCGAAGACAATTCATCTAAACTCATCAAAATTCCAATCTCAATTTCACTAGCACATTCTTAAAATTGATCATAACTCTTGATATAGCCACTTTGGTTCTAATTTCATCTCTTTTAAGATCAACTTCTATGTACATCGTAGTCTCATAATTTCTACTTGTCTCCCTATTTTCCTCAACATATCCATGCTAAATAAATCCACATATTCCATCACATTCGAGAATATACACCGCAAGATACACCACAATACACCACAATTCACCACAATATACACCACAATTCACCACAATATCATATTCAATGTCACCATTACAAATGTATTAACTCATGATCTATCACAATTTACCATGTACCCCTATTCCTAATACCTCAAAACTTCCAAGTTTCCCAATTTCCAAAAAGGCATCGATCTTCGACTACTTCTATCACCTCAAACTTGTAACAATTGCATATGCGCATAACTCATACACACACGCCCATGTAAGATCCTATTACTGGGCTCTGATACCACAAATGTTGGGACCCGTTTTCGGATGAAGAGTGGATGAAGAGTTGGGCTCCGGAAACGGGTCCCAACAGTTTCCCTCCTTAAATGACTCATGTGAACAAAGAACACTTTGCACTTTACTTTGTAATTTCTACCGTAAGCTAGCAAAAGAGCCTAAATACCCTTACTAGATATCTCACATAACCCTTAAGCACAATAGTCTTTCTTTTGGTTGCAACATGGTTGGGTTTGATATAAAAGGCATATGTTGGAGGCTATTTTAATGGAGTTCAGGCTGCTAACAAAATATAAATTCATGACCTAACATAGCTATACTATGTATTAAAACTACCTATACTCCACTTTCTACACTATCATTATTGCACAATATGCATGGATTTTTATTTTCTTCTTAGCTCTTAAGATTTATAACAAATATACACAACTCTTATCATTTATTCTTTTTTTTTTCTTTTTTTTGAATAGCTTTTACTAAATTTTATCTTTTTTGTTTCAACAAAGACATTTTTTTCCTATAAGCCATGTTGTAAGTAATTATTCATATAAAAAAAAGCATGCTTCATGCCACTCCACTTCATTAATTCTCAATCCATTACAACACTCTACAACCTATATCTAACCTTGTAGCATTCCCCAACCCCTCCCAATATATTCTATCACTCTCCCTCATTATCTCTTTACCTTATATCTACACACACACACACACACACACACACACACACACACACACATAAACCTATTATACTTAGTTAGCTCGAGGTTCAAATATGGGCAGTAAATGAATGTGGTTCAGGAAAATAATAGGCCATAGGCTCAAATAGGTTTCCCTAAATGAAAAGATCAATATAAGGTTGGATATTTAGAAGTAAGGTTTTCCTAAATTGTCATTGTGTTCCTTAAGCCATATGTGACAATTGTATATTTGCAAAGATCCTCAAGTAAGTTCCAAATATATTATAAAGCAAAGCTCACTCAGAAAAATTTACAATCAGTAAATGATTGATAACTAGGCTCAAAATTGCTTCCTGGGTTCAAGTTCTACCCATTACAATAAAAACACACCTTAATAACTTGAAAAAATTTGTCATTATTTAGCAAACAAGGTATTTGTCTCCATAAAGCATACTCATCAATCAGGGTCCCTAAATGCATAACAATTCCAAATGCATTCTAAACGATCCTAATCATGTTACTATATGCTTGACATGAGAAATGAAAAGAAATTAATAATAGAAAGAAAAGAAATAAAAATGTATGATTATGCCATTAACCTAAGGCTGAACATAAAGAAAGAATATTCATCCACACTTGCTAAAAATCATAGGCACATATACGACCAAATTCCCCCCATGCTTAGTATGAACATTGTCCTCCATGTTTAGGAAAAAATAGCGAGTGAAAGTGGAAGTGGTGCACCCAGGTGGTAATAGATTTCACCTTCATATCAATTTTACTGCTCTCAGTGGGAGTTGGAGGGCTAACTATGCTCTCCAAAGGAGTGTTGGTGGTTATGGTAGTCTGTGATATAGTGATTTATCTAGATAACCCTCTATTGAAGATTTGAGATTTAGGTTTCAACAACTTCTTGATGAAAACATAGAGTCTCATTCCATTTTTAGTCCAATGTAGCAATATTTGTGTTAAGTCCAAATGACATTACGATTAATAATTTTGATGATGAACAAAAAGTAGACGAATGAAAAAGCAAACGAACGAAAAACAGACGGAAGCCAAGTAAAAAAGCAAATGAACGAAAAGCAGACGGAAGCCAAGTAAAAAGCAGACGGAAGCAAAAATAGACGAAAGCTATTTGAAAAGTAGACAGAAGCAAAAGCAGATGGAAGCAAAAACAGACGAAAGCTATTTGAAAAGCAGACGGAAGCAAAACCAGATGGAAGCAAAAGCAGACGGAAGCATCAGTCTGAGTTAGTTACAGGACTCAACTAAATAGCCGTTTCTTTAAAGAATCAAGAAGAAGTTATCAAGAAGCAGTTGAAGACGAAGGCTATAAATATAAGTCGAAGATGAAGACTGCAGAAGTGACGAGAAGAAAGACAAGTTAGAAAAGTGAAACAAGTGATTACTGTGCAAAAAGCTAGAGCAATACTATTTTCTGTAACAAGCTCGAAACACTTTTCAGTTTGAAAGTGATACAGATAGCCTGAAGAGGCTAAGCGTGAAAGAATACTGACTGTAAAGAGACCTGAAGAGGCTCAGAGAAAAAGAATACTTGTAAAGTTTTGAGAGATAGTGAAAACTCAGAAAGTCATCTGAGGACTGGACGTAGCCCACGGTTTGGGGTGAACCAGTATAAAAATTACTGTGTCAAATCTCTTAAACTCTCTCTCTCTCTTAAACGTGATTTTTGATATTACTGTTATACGCAAAGTTTTAGAAAATCTTTTACAAACGTAATTTACAGTAGTTCTTTTGAAACGAACAAATTTGTTTTAAGCAAAAGATTTTTACGAAAAGGGATTTAAAGAAAAAGTTTACCACAATTCAACCCCCCTTCTTATACATTTATCTATCATTACTGAATATTATATTAACGTGTGATTCACTATAATGTCTAATTCATATATGCCATAATTTTGTAACATCACCATCAGTTATAGATTGCGTAGGAACATCTACATTATCAACAACTGTAGAACCCTGCAAGACATGTAAACTAGTAGACTGTTTCTACCCTTTCATCACAACCGCAATACCTTTGCCAACCTTTATAACTCGACCTTCACCAGTGTACCGATACCCATTGGTATCCAGAGTACTAAAAAAAAAATTAAATTTCGCTTCAAATCTAGGACATGTTACATCTGCAAGTGTTCTGACAACACCATCAAGCATCCAAATTATGACTATTCCCATGCCAGCTATCTTACAAGGAGTGTTATTTCCCATCATAACAACACCCTTAAACACCATTTCATATGTTGAAAACTAGTCCCAATTGGGACACATATAAAACGTGCAAGCTGTATCAAGAATCCATTCTTTGTTAGAATTAGATCTGCCCTTAGAAATTGCTAGGAGTTCACCATTAACACTATCTTTACTGTATTTTTCAGGCTACTTTCCCTTTGAATTCGCTTCTTCTTTCTTTTTTAACTTCCAACATTCAGCTTAACGTGATCTTTCTTCTTGCAGTAGTTGCAGACTTTATTTCTATGCTTGGATTTTGACCTACCCCTTCTGTCACCACTAGGATTTCTTTCCTATAAGCTCCATCAAGTAACAAGACCCTCAGATCCGTAAACAAGTTGTTTCATCTTCTCTTTAGAAAGTAACACATCATATACCTCTTCTAGGGTTAGGGTATCATGAATATATAAAATAGTATCCCTAAAAGTGGAATATGAGGCAAGCAGTGAATATAACAATATAAAAGCCAAATCTTTGTCCTCATACTTTATGTCCATAGTCTCTAAATCAGAAACAATCTCTTTAAACACATTTAAGTGATCATCAATGGATGTACCTTCTGTCACAGTGAGAATACAACCTTTGCTTCAAGTACAATTTACTGGTTAGGCTTTTTATCATACATAACTGCTCCAGTTTCAACCATAACGAAGTGGCAAACTTCTCTTTCAAAACATCTTGTAGATTTTGATTCGAGAGGTGAAGATGTATCTATGATAGAGCCTTGTGATCCTTACGTTGTTTGTCCTTTATGGTCCAAGATGACGACGTCTTATCAAATCCTAATAATGCGTCATCCAAATCCATCCGTGCTAGTACAACACTCATCTTAACCTACCACAACGAGAACCTAATATTGTGATCTAGCAGTGGAATATCATACTTCATGGTCGCCATCGATGCAATTAATGAATCTCGCTCTAATACCAGTTTGTGAAGACAAAATGTAATATCCTATCACTTGAATTAGGGTTAAAATGGTGTTTATTAGAGATTAATGAGAAATTAGGAAACATAATTCATGCTTATGCATAATATGACATACACACACACACGATATTATTGATTGTACACATTACAATTATTTGTACATGCATTCATTGACATTTTTCGGGTATAATTGATTGTTAAAAATGTAATTAAAATGTAAATTATGAATTATTTGAGCTGAAAATTTAGTCAGAGAAAATTAGATTATTTTGGATTTTTGGTAAATTTTGGAAAAATTTCTAAAAATTTGGGGTATTTTTGGATTAAGAAAAAATAAGAAAAATAAATAGACCAGTTAAATTGTGACAAGTGGCAGCGTTAAATAGTGATATGTATCAAACATGCAAAAAGTTGTGTAGAGTAAGAACTTGGTTCCTCTGTTGTTGTTTCTTTACACCGAAGGTATTGTTAGATAAAAACAATATGAAACACCAACTTGTTCTGTGGGAAAGCGTGGATATTGATTCTGATACCAGAGTAAGACTGATAGTCTGTTGATAGGGAGTTTAATTGTTGCTTACCCTGTACACGTGATTCACTAACATAGCCGAAAGCTTGTTAAATCAAGTAAGTGAAATTTGAAGGTTTTAGGTTATGTGATTTTGATAATATTTTACGGTTTAGTAGTGACTGCATGCATGAATTGTGTAAGAAGTAGCTCCGTGATAGTGATGATGAGATATATGAATAGTAAGTGAGTTGCTAGGAAATGAGTTAGGTAATGTATGGAACTGGTCTTTGATTATGAGAATGACACAGAGTTATGAAAATTGATGTATAAAATATACCCTGTTTGTACTAATAAATTCGCAAAAGGTTTATTTTGTACTGTACATATGTGAATCTGTTGCATATTGGTAGAAATGGATTTAAATGAAGATGTAGTAGGTGAGGTCGTTATATAGAGTCGATAAAATGATAAACTTGTGATGAAATGAGATTGTTGATGAATACTAAATGATGAGCAGAAACAAATATGCAGTAAAGTTGATGAACATACTCTATTTTTTTTTGTTATGCATGAGTAAATTTTTAGGTATTGTTAGTGATGGGTTTAACTGAGGTTAGAGTTAAAGAGAATACAGAACAATGTGCTGTTGTGTTTTAAGATGGGTTAAGATGATAGAAAAACATGGACTGATGAGGGAAGAAAAAATTAGAAAAGTGCAGAAGTTTAAAAAAATGCAGTAGAGAGAGAAGGTGGAGGTGAATGTGAGATTTTGGGTTGTTGGTGATTACCATATAAACTCACATTTGATCTGTTTAGAAATTGTAATGGGTGTGGTAATGCAGAATTTATAAGTTTGGAATGGAAAGAAAAAGTAAAAATGTGGGAAAAAAAATCTGAGTTTTTGGTGAAGAAGATAAAGTTCTGCATTTTAGAGAGAGAAAAGGTGATGGTATGCATGTATGAGTTTATGAACTAGAGTATTTTACTGAACAACTTTAAATCTTTTGTTTATAACTTTTTCATCCGACCTTTAAATAACTTGAAACTTGAACCAATAGATTCCTAAGATATTTTTCTTTCTCTCCATAAGTATTTAGAGCTATCTAAATTGGTTTGAAAATGATTGATAGGATGAAAGTGTTGAAGTCTGCTGGAATATTATGAACTGGAGAATTTTCATGAACATGCTTCGGTATTTTGATTATAACTTGATCTGTGGATTTCTAAATGAGTTGATTCTTAATTAAGATTAAACTAGAGACATATTTCTACAACTTTCATGAAGAAGTTGAATTTTAATTCTGTCTCTAAGACTTTCAAAATTGGGATGAAACTAAGTCTTGGCTTAAGCTATAACACTACTAGGGACAGAAATCATATCCTGTTATTGTTGAATAAACTGTATTGATGTAGATCGAATTAGGCTAAGGTTTCTACACTAAAGTTGTAGCTTATTTTCTTAGCTTTAAATTGGTATAACGTTTGTAATTTTGGGATATTGGAATTGAGAGATATGGGTTGTACAACTTGAATGCGTGATCATACATTAGCCAAAATTTCAAATGTATACAGTCTATGGTATTTTGAGCATAACTCATAGAATAATGAACCAAAGTGAATGATCTTGGTATCAATAGAGAATTAAGACATAGAAGAATAATTTGTTAGAAGGAAGTGTTACCAAATTCCTTTACTTTCCTGATGAAAATAATTATGTAAAATGGACCTGAAAGTGTATCTTTAGACAAATCTGAGTTAATCAATTGAAAGTGGATATCCAAATGATTATTAAGATAAGATTAATGATTAGAAATTAGGAATTTTTCATGAACATGTATTGTATATATTTAGTATATATGAATGCGCATTAACGAATACATAATTATGCAATATTGTGATATGTGCATGTATTATATATATAGAGGAGTGCATTGAGCGACAACATCCAGACATTGCCGGGACTTCAAGGCAATAGTTGTTTGAAGCATACTGTGAGTAACCTAGATGGTCTCACCCTATTGTTTTGTATCTTACTAAAATGTGTTGCTATTTTATTAAACTGTAATGAAATGTGTTGACCAGGTACTGGATTCCAGATAATATTTTTTCGAGGCGTTTTGATACATGGAGATGATATTGAAAGCGCTGCTTGAATGTGAATGCAACTGCCTAAATGATTTTAATATTTTCAACTGAAGAGTTGAATGCCAGACCTAGTCCGATGACTACTGTATTGTGATTGATACTGTAACTGTTGAACTGTCATAATACTTGCAAATGAAAATGATTGAATTTGATTACTAAATTGTGGCATACATTTCAGTTCAATGCAAGTAATATAAAGGAGTTGCGACTGATGATGCTACCAAGACTAAGACTGTTACTGAAAGGAGCTTTAAGCTCTCACATATGTGATTGAAGCCTATGACTTATTGTGTTTACTGAGCCCGATAATTCGGGATACTGTAAAAGTACACAGTCACAACAATATAAAAATGAATGTGAGTCTCATACATGTAGCAGCTGCATATAATTTGAATTCATTGAATGATTTGCAAAGCTGTGTGAATGTTGTTATTTGATTGAATTGTTTAACTGAGAAATGATTTATCTGTGATAGTATTTGATACTTGTCAAGTGGAATTGAACTGTAAAATTACATGTTATAACTGATCTTGTTTTATAATATGAGTCAACCATTGAGGATGGTTATTCTACTGAGTTTGCAAAACTCATCAAAATTGCATCGTTGCTTTTCAAGTTGAAAAGTGAGATGACCTAGCTTCTAAGATTCCGTAGAAGCATATTTTGTGCAACTTTTACAGTCAAATATAGCTCAAAGGTCGGTCAGCTGGGATTGAGGACATAGTTGTTTCTTTCATGTTTATAGTTCGGTGTGTACTGAGTTCTTTATGCTATAAGCTAATGTTGTAGAACATGGATGATAGGATGATATTGTATTATATGATGCAATGTAAATTATAGTTTTTGGCATAACATGATAACATTTTGGGCTTTAGAGAATGTATGATTGATGGTTTAATTTATGATGCCATGTTATGTATAGTGAAGGTGAGATATTTAATATGTCATTTCTGTCAGGTATATACACGTGTATCCGATGGACGCACGTATATATGTCAGATTGGAATGAGGTGTTACATAAAACACGATAGCAAACAATAGAAACAAAACAATACACAAATTTTACATGAAAACCCTAAATCGGGCAGAAAACCACAAGGAGAGGAAGAGAACTACACTATGAAAAGGATGAATACAAAGGCAAAGAGCTTAGGGTGGCTTACAAAATATATTTCTTACTCACCCTAGGATAAAACAAGATATATAAAGTAAACATTAATTTCAAGTGGGCTCTACATAGGCTATAATTTAATTTTTCCACAACTGTTGTACTGTGAACTTTTCAAATAAGACTAAAATAGAATTTGAGTCACAAACTTTAACATATATATATTCCAAATAACATTTCTTGAGATAAAAATAAATCACATTGAGATAAAAATAAATCACACATTAAATATATTTTAGAAAACCAAAACATGTTAAAATTTCTTTAATGGTTCCATAATTCTAATGGCGTGGTTCACACAAATTTTGTTCACCCTTTAGTTAACCCATGTTGTAAAATAGTTTTTCTTTTAATATTAAAAATTAAAAACTTATTAAAAAATTTAGTGAAAAATAAAAACTAAATCTAACTCTTCAAGAGTCTTCTTATCTACCCATTTTTTATGCACCTTGTAATGAAATTACTTATAAGCACAACCACTTGACAACATGATTTCCATCTTATTTAATTTTTGCCATAGAGAGAAGGACAAGAAGCGGTTTCCAAATCGTTTGCTGAAAATAATAAAAATAAATAAATAAACACGAAATATATATATATATATATTAGCGTCATCGTTGAACGCATAAAGAAGCAGTGCACGAAGCAAAGAAGGCACATAAGAAGGTATGCGAGTAATTAATTAGAGAAAGAAAATGAAGGGGGGGAATAAGAAAAACTTAAAATAAAATTGGCTACGTAGAGTTTCAACGATGTGTTGGAGGCCATACAGGGGATGGAAGACAACAACTAGAGTTCATTGTCACGGTAGGATTTGGCATCGCAACATATTCGATCCTGATTGGGACCTTGTCGTTTGAATGTGATTTTAATCTTCCAGATGGCTTTCTTTGATTGGGAATGTCTTGACCAGGTAGCTTATATGTCACTCGAAGAGAATTAAAAAAAAAAATGTTGAAACCATTTATTGATAGAAATTCATGTGTTACTTCTATACAGTTAAAACATGTTATGACTAGTTGAGAGGAAGATAACCTGACTTTGAGAGGTACATTTGAAGCAGGTTTAACATACCTAAACATTTATTTATTTTATGGCTTGTCGTCCTTATAAGACTACTAATAAAAGACCAACTTTTGTACTTGAGTATAACGTTGTTGATCATTTGTATATATATTATGTGATGTTGAAGCTGAAAGTACCACCAACTTATTTTTTTAGTGTTCTTGATCTCAAAATCTGCTAAATCTTGTGTTTGATTTGATTGGAATAATTTAGCTTTTTCGTAAATTTCAATTATGGACACATGGACTTGCTATGCTTTTGGAAGAAAACAGGGAGTTTAAACACTGCAGCTGCTGCTACTGTGCATCACATATGGACTGATAGAAACTGCAAATGCAGAGACAAATATCAAATAATGGCCAGCCTTTCAGAAATATTTCTTCTAACAGTCTTATGATCATGAATAAGATTCAATAAGATCTTCCTTAATTAATGTATATTTAATCTTTGAACTGTAAAATTTTAGATAGGATGAGAGGGAATTTTATTCTCTCTTGTAACTTTTTTGTAAACAGACATTTTTTTACAAATAATATATAAGTATTCTTACTTTTTATTAAAAAATTTTGAATGGTTAAATAATTATATATGATAAAAGTGAATTTAAGCTTGAGGTATTATAAATTCTTATCTAACGTAGTAAAATTTCTTATATATTTATTTTTACTCATATAAGTGCAAGGTAGGATAATTAACCTAGTAAAATTTTTTGTTACAAAAGTCTTTAGATGGAACCAAATCGCCTATGTCTTTTCTGAAAGAATTCAAGTGCCTCAGAAAATTCTTCTTCTCCAAAGTCAGGCCAGAGCACTCCAGCATAATAAAGTTCAGTATAGGCTAGCTGCCACAGGAAGAAATTGCTGATCCTTTGCTCCTTACCAGGCCGTATAAGAAGATCGGGATTGGGGTATTTAGTACATCTTGTTTCCAATTCCTGTTCGAATAGAGACCTGTCAATGTCTTGTGGATCAATACGACCTTCCTTCACTTGGAGTCCAATTCGTTGACAAGCTTGAACAATGTCATATTGTCCGCTGTAGTTAACCGCAAGCATGACATGGAGTCCGACATTGTTCTCAGTATTCTTCTCCATGTGGGCAATTGTTTGCTGCAAAGAATCAGGGAGTCTGGACATATCCCCAATTCCTGACAGTCTTATGTTTCTCCTGATACAATATTGATTCCAACATTAATTCAGGTATAGTCATTCCAATATTTAACAATTATTGATTGGACGCAAACCTTTATTTTACAAATTAAAATTTTCAATTTTTTTTTATACGGAAGATTAATCTTTACAAGTTATATACAACACAACTAATAAGATTTCAATTCAAATGCGTGAAGCTTGAGAAGGTCTAATAGTACGTAATCTTATTCTTATATGTTAAAGAAGTTATTTTTGATATTTAGAAGTTATATCAATTTGTGGATTTCAACAACTAGAAATTACTTTGAGCGGAGAGATAGGTTTTTGGAGAAAAGATACCTGAAAGTGTACAATAAAGACATTACAGAGGCTTATGATTCTCCTCAAGTGCAAAAAATGTATAAAGATTAATTACAGTGCCATTAACCTATTGAGGCAGTAAATCTAACAAAAATTTGATTATGCATAAAGATTTTAAAATTTTAAAGATATACAAAATAAAATCTGACTAAGCATTTCTAAATTAAATCTCGACTAATCTCAAAATATTAAATTAAGTATAATTAAGTTTTTATAAGATGTTATTAATAAGTATGCAAAAATTTCGTGAAAGATAATAAATTTCATTATTTAACTATAAATTTAAAAAATATATTAAGTGACCTATAAATAGTGGTTATTTATAATCTGCTAATTCTATAATAT
>JANIHZ010000001.1:38299818-38311108 GCA_027478365.1 Erythroxylum rufum
GTCCAGCCTTGGGGGTCGGGACTCGGGCCCAACGGTTTTCATTTGTGTTTCTGTTCAGGATAGCTGGGCTCCGGGAATGGGGTCCAGCATAACATGCTCTTCTAATATTTTATTATACACCACAATATCATCAAAGAACACACAACAAATTTATCCCAAAAGGATTTTAACACTTAATTTATGAGAGTGCAAAATGTGGCAGGTGTATTACTAAGTCCAAAAGGCACTACTATAAACTTGGAGGAACCGTACCTCGTAACCCAAGTAGTCTTGGTACATCTCCCTCTGTGATCCTTATTTAAAATTACCCTGATCTTAAATTAAGCTTAATAAACCATCTCACTTCACCAATTTGATTGAACAAGTTGACAATTAATGGGATGGGATACTTGCCCTTCACAGTGATCTTATAAGTGCCTGATAATTGATACACAACTGAAGAGAATTATCTTGCTTCTTTTGAAAAAGCAAAAGTGCTCCATATGGAGCTTTTGAAGGTTAGATATAGCCTGCATCCAACAACTCCTTAGGCTGCCTCCTCAACTCTTCAACTCCTTAGGCATCTTACACCAACGTAATCTTGTGATCCATATCTCATCTTGGTGGGAGCTTCGTTGGTAATTATGAAGGCATCACATCCTTAAATTTCTCAAGGACATTAGAGATTCCTTTATGTAACTACATTAGTGAAGATTCCACTCCTTCTTCCTTTAATGCTACCAAATATGTAGGCTGCTTCTTCTTTACACTTTTAAAGAATCGCATTGTGGATAGTTGCTTGGTGGATAAACTTCCTTCACCCGATAAAGGTATCATACATGAATTTCCTTCCCCTAAAATATACATGATATTGACAAAAGGAATCTGTATGGCCTTAACACAATCTATAAATTCCATTCTAAGTACTATAGGATAATTATCCATAGGAACTACAAAGAAATCCATTAGACCACACCATTCTCCAAGATGTACCTTGACATTCCTTGTAACCCTAAAGGTAGCTCTTGGCTCTAAGTTTACAACTTTGAGCCACCCTTGCTCCTTACTATAGTTGATGCTCAACTGATTTGCTTCTTCTACTTGTATGAAGTTGTTAGAAGCTTCGGTATCTACTAGTGCTTCCATTACTTCACCTTTATCCTTAACTTTGACATATAAACATCCCTTATTGAATTTAGACACTTCAAACTTTGCTTTAATGGTACTAAAGATATTTAAAGAGCTAATCTTTGCGTCCTCCCTTTGTTTCTCTTACGCCTCCTTTTCTTCAAATAAGCCGGAGGGGTTTGCTTTCTTATGGTAGTCTTTTACCTTATATGGTCCTTCACAAAAGAAACCATTAAGAGTAAACTTATTTTTATCATCTTTGGAGTTCTTGAATTTGATTCCTTATTCCTATTCTTGAGCCGCTCAATGCAACGTCTATCTCCTCGAACTTCTCTTACACCTCAACTATTACAAGCTCCACCTTGACGAGCCTTACGTTCTTGTTGACCATGGCATCTCTAGACGATGACCTCTCTTTCTTTAATTGCTTAGAACCTTCAACGTTGGTGATCTCACTTTATGCTCCCAACATCTTCAACTTAGAGCTTTAATAGCAGCTATAGACTTGGACCTTTTTCCAACAAACCGTGTATGGCGTTTGATTATTATTCTACTCAACTAAGTCAACCTTAAACAAAAATGCTAAGTACATGACTACTACAATTAGAAAATAACTTAATAAACTAAAAGAGGGCTTGGAAAATACTTGCAAATAAAGTTCCTTATAAATACTTGCAAATAAAGTTACTTATAAATACTTGCAAATAAACAAAAAAATACTAAGTACAAGACTAGTACAATTAGAAAATAACTTAGTAAACTAAAAGAGAGCTTGGAAAATACTTGCAAATAAAGTTACTTATAAATAAAGCTGTAGCATATATGATTACTGATATGAAAATTTTAAAATAATATGACTCTAACACACTTAACTAGAATAAATTATGATTATGAAAATATAAACCTAATTTTGATGCCATATTGAAATATAAATGAAAATAATAAAATAAATGAAAATAAAAGGTTAAATAAAAAAGACGAGAGATTTACATTATTTCACTTTAAAGACCTATTCTACAAAAATATATATTTTTCTTATTAAATTTGTATATATTTTTTATACAAAAATGATAGCTCCCATTTACATATATATATATATATAGACACACACACATTAAATATTTAGATTAATCACATGTCACTATCTCAAAAGATATTCATAACAGTCTGCCTTTCTATCAACCTTTAAATCACAAGTTTTTAAAAAAAGTCCACATTATTAATGATTTAATGTTTTCATAATTCAAATTAGTTAAACCTTTTTGTCTTTATCAAGTATAATTTTTATGTAGTAAGCTACCATATGCATTATCACAAAAGTAATTGACAGGGAAAGTAAACATTGAAACCGTGTTTAGTTTTATTTCCCCCGCTCCTCTTCTTCCTCCTTAATGGTTTGTTTTCTCATTTTTAATTTTATTGTTTACATTTATGTAAGTTTACCAAATACTGATACATCATACATGAGCTTTCAGCTACCAGTCTACCACGTATTATTTCTTAGTTAGCAACTATTAGTTTTGTTTAACAGCGCTCATTAGTTAATTTCATCGAACACAACAATGATTTAAGTCATTTATTTCATATGTTTAATTAAAAATAGTACTTGCAGAAGAGTAAAGTTTCTTCATTAAATGGCAGAGTGTGGATTTAATTCGGTCAAGAATTTGCAATAACATTTTAGGACTTTCAGAATACTTTATTGGTCTTTAAATTCAATAATATTCATTGTCATTGTCATTAATTTGTGTTCATGGTCGTCTATTTCACTTGACAACGAACCAAAGTGAACAGATTCACGTGAATTTTAGTAGCAAAAAGGTTGTCTATTACGCCATATGAGTAGCTTTGTACTGATAAACGATAATCATGAAAAACCTGTCTTTTCACAATAGGCTCTTAGTCAACCTTGCCTAAATAAGGATGAATTAAGATAAGCAGATTTGGAAATGTAATATCAAGCGTAAATCCACTTCTAGATCTTTCAAGAAAGCAACCTTTACAGAAAACGAGTTAGAAATATAACATTGACTTCTAAATCTTCCAGGAAAGTAATTTAAAAGAGAAAGATATTTTGTAAAGGCGAACTGGTGTGATTGCTTGTTGAATTACTATTCCACTCCTAAAGTTTTAATACGTCAAGTATAATATATTAAGCAAACAAAAAGCCAAGTGTAAATGACCAAATATGAATACATGTGAGGTCGAAAAAGACTAATCCAATCTAAAAGGGGAATCACAAGTAAAGCCATACATCCTCGAACATCGAGAATAATTTATACTATGCTAAAATTATAAGAAGACATATGTGGAAAATATTAAGAACTTTATTTCTACCTTACCAAAAGACTGAATATCGAAGTTTTATAATTATATACTTACACGACGAATAGGAGTTACTTTTTCTCTTTTCTATAAACTTGTTTTTTTTTTAATAAAATGTATTATTGCGAGAAAATTATCGAACATATACATAAAGACATGATCTTTAAAAAACATATGGATTATAAATCAAACCACTTACTTATATTTGATTATATTTCATAGGTTAAAGGATTTCTCAAATAAACTTGTTTCCTTTTCGCAAAATTCTCTTTTGGATATTTGTTTTTTAAAAGATTTAACATCAACTTGATAATCATTATCTATTATTTATAGATAATGTCATTAACTGTATTTTAATGGTTAATCACAAGGAAAGGTATGTCATACTTGTCCAATAACCCATGTGACCAGCATACAACAAAACTTCATAGTCATATATATATGTTAGGAATATATGACATCTCAATTAATGAGTCAATCCTATAGTTGACTTTGTATGATATACCCTAATATCTCGCATTTAATCTTGATTGATCTCATCTATCTCATCGTATTGTAAATGTATTCAATTCTCTTACTCAAAGTCAATGGCTACTTTTAAACACTTTCTTTTTTTGCGAGTTAACAATTAGAAAATGACCTTCCTCCATTATCAATTCTCTTGAATTGAATCTAATTTGCTTTTATAGAATTGTCCTATATGATCGTATCAAACATAGTCTTCTAGTAATATTTTAAAGTAACAAACCTTAAATTTAATTCTTAAGAATTAGACAAAAGTTTGAATGGTATATTAAGAGGTTCATTTAACTTATAGATGTAAGTTGAGTCTTTTGACTCACATCAATCCCTTGTAGGGTTATTTTTTACACATATGGTAAGAGTCACATACTACGGTATTATCTTCTATTAATTTAGAGCATATGTTTTTTACAAATACAATATCGTATAAATTTTGGTTCACATATACTTAATATATAACCTAAGTTTACTTGTTTACTCTTAACTTTGTTCTGGAGAACTCTTATATGGAAACTTGAAATAGTTATGATGACCATATGATTCCTCCAAACTAATACTAATTTCCTTTTGACTTATCTTTTAAGTCGACATTCACGATTTAAGTTTCTTACTTTACATCTTTATTATCACCTTAATAATAAACTTTAAAAATGCCTCCTCTAGTTATCATAAAGACTAAAGTCGATTGCCCATATGAGAAGGCCATTATTTTATTTGTCTAACATACTCTTTGGTTCATACGAAAAAGAATATGTCATACAAAGTAAACATATTTTAAAATCAAGTATTAAATAATTCTTATTACTTAATAAAGAATGTCAAGTCGTGTTTATATTTACATATGACAACACATTAAATGAACATACATGAAGAAATGTTGATTAATTACTTTTCAATTTCTACGTAATCTTAATGACTTCAAATGCCCAATGTATCGTAGATATATACTTCATGTTTACTTATTTTCATGTAACCATATCTTTCATATAATTATATTTGGTATTTATATGCTTAGTTTTAAAATAAAAATTGGCATCTTTTGCATAAGCTATTGCTCTTTACTCTTTGACTATCAACGTAGATTGATACTAGATCAATCTCGCTTTGAGTGACCCCTAAACTAACTAAGAATCGTCTAAGCCACATGACTTCTTGTATTGTTGTTGAAAATGTTATAAATTCTGCTTCCATTGTGGATAAAGCATCATATAATTATTTCCTATTTTTTCTTGATAGGTAAAAGGGTAAAAAAAAAAAAGATCCAAAAGTTTTACCTCAAATTTAATTAAGACCCTAACGTTTCTGAACGTTCAAAAACAACCCAAACTTTTGATAAACATTTAAAAGTACCCCTGAGTTAACAAAAATTTAACCCCTCCATTAAATATTTCCTACATGAAATTTTTTATTTTTTTATATAGATCCCAATTGTTATGCAGACAATTATCTAGCATGGGGTCTAGTAAAATCTCTAAACCCTTGAATTAACTAATCTTTTTAACCTTAAATCCCCTATTCTTAAAATCCATAAATTAACTAATCTTTTAAACCCTAAATCCCTACTTCAACACCCTACACAATTCATCTTCTTCGTTGACGTTGGTTCTGTGTCACGTTACTTTATTGTACGTGCATTGCTTCTCTACTTCTTTACTTGTTGCATTGCTTCTCTACTTCTATTTTACGTTCCTTCTAAACAAAAGTAAATTTGATACAAGGATTGAGAAAAGGAACATTAATGAACTCAAAACTTTTAGTTTTTATTAGAAACTCATTTAAAGGAAGTAATTAGGTAAACAAAATAATGAGATATCTCATTTACAGAAGTTTGATTTTTGGAATCTCCTTTTAGTCTTAATTATGTTTTTCTCCCCAAATTTTGAGATAAAAGAAAAACGTAATCAATCTTTTTCCTCACATTGGAAATGACCTGAATCCTAAGGAATAACTTGTGCTTTCAAGCAAAACCTTACTCTAGGAAATGACAATGCAAATTGTTCCTCGCTACATTTAGTTGGATATTATGAGTTACTAACTTGTTACTTAGGTCAACCTCTATTTATTTATATAGAAACAAAACTTGCATGAACAGTAAGGCAAAACAAACAAAGTTTGAAGGTTTTGGAAAAATGTCAGAAGTGAACTTCTGTGCAACACTCAGGCTACCTTTAATCTTTAAAGCACCTCTTCAAATCCAAACCATTAAAAAGTAAACTATTTACCAAACATATTGAAGTAAAATGGTTTGACACTAAATAGACAAAATTTATACCTCATGAATGAGGATTGAACTTACAATTAACTAACTTGAAGAAATCATCAACCTTCAAAGAAAAGTAGATAAGCTACGTGCAATCAATCAAAGAAGGAACACATTAAAAGGAGTTAAAATGCAAAACAGAACTAGGGAAGACACACAGATAATAAAAGTGCCAAATTAAAGATTTGGGGAAATTAGAGTTAGTGAAAATAATTTGGGGATTTCGACATTAAGGAATTTAAGATTAATAATCTTAAGGCGAAAAAATTAGCTAATGTTTACAGATTTTATTAGACAACATGTCAGATAAATTGTCTACGTGGCAATGGGGTCCTACTAAAAAAATCAAAAATTCCATATAAGCAATATTTAACGAAGAGATTAACTTTTTTTAACTCAAGGGTCTTTTTGAATGTTTATCAAACATTTCGGTTGTTTTTGAATGTTTAGAAACGTTAAGGTCCTAATTAAATTTTAGGCATTTGGCTCTTTTTTAACCCTTTTTTCCTTTCATAATGTAGCACCATTATTAAGTGAAAAAACAAATCTAGAGGTAGATTTTCTTTCACCTAAATCTCCACTCTAGTCTACATCTGTATACCATTGTATATATAGGTCATTGCCTTGATAATATAACGCATAGTTATATGTTTGTCAAAGATTTGAATGATATCTACTTACCATTTCAACAGTATAACAAATATCTAACTTTGTACACATCATGAAATAAATGAGATTTCCAGCTGCACTAGAATAGGTAATTTTCTTCATTTATTCCCTTTCTTATAGTGTAGATGGGGAAAATTTCTTGTTGAGACCATCACCTTTAGCAATAGGATTATCTATTGGTTGCAATCATGCATATGGAATCATTATAAAATCTTTTGAATATAAGTCACTTGAGAAAGTAACAATAATCTTTTTTAACAATTTCTTGAAATCTTAACTCTAAGAATGTATACAACTTTACCCATGTTTTCTATTTTAAATTCAGATGACAACCAATCTTTGATTTTCTTGACAAACTCACAATCATTACAAGCAATAAAAATTTCATCCATATATAGAGATAAAATTGCAAATTTATCTTTAGATATCTTAATATATACACAGTGATCTTTATTAAAGGCATAACAATCATGTAAAAGAATTATGTTATAAAAACGTACATAACACTACTTTGAGGACTGCTTCAAACATCAATCAATTTCAATAACTGACATACTTTATGTTCTGGGCCTATCTTAATGAAATCTACAGATTGCTCCATACATATTTCTTCTTTTAATTGTCCATTTAGGAAAGCAATCTTTAGATCCATTTGATGTAATTCAAGATTCAAGCTGGCTACTATACCCAAGATTAGATCAATTGAAGCAAAACTTATAATAGGTGAAAATGTTTTGTTATAACTGATTTCCTCCTATTGTATATATCCATTTGCCACAAGGGGTGGTTTGTATCTTTCAATTCTACTACTACAATTTGTTTTATTTTAAGAATTCATTTGTTCCTAATAGCTTTATGCCTATTAGGGATATAAACTAAGTTCCATACTTGATTTGAGCTTAAAGAAGTCATTTCTTATTTCATTTCATTCATTCATTCTTCTTTATAGGACCATTAGAAGCCTAAAGTACATTCCTTGGCTCGTCATCTTCTTGTAGGATAATCATATGAATTTTCCCTTCTATTTTAAAATAAAGTCGTGAGTCATACCGTGATTACTTCAACGTAAACGTGGTTCATGAGAAACAATTCATCAACATCTTAATTACTCCCACTTGGATCAAATACAATAGGTAACTTTTAATTTATTATAATCATAAATATCTAGATTACTCACACTAGGATAAAGTCCCTCTTCATGATTCTTAGTGATGAAATCATTCTAATCAAGAGTTTCATATAGAAATAGGTCTTTTCCTATTTCACCTTGTTTTGGAAATTCATTCTCTAAGAACGTAACATCTTGTGATTCAAATTTAGTTGCTCCTTCATTACCTTATTCACCTATGAACACATATCCTTTTGAGTGTTAAGAGAATCTATCAAAAATACTTTCTTCCCTCTTGGACGTAGTTTCTCATATCTATGAGAGAGATATGAATGTAGGTAGCATATTCCTATGGTATCAAATGTTCCATGTTTGGTTTTCTTCTTATCCATAACTCATACGGAGTGTTCGTAACAAATTTTATGGGCATATGATTAAGTACATAAGCGGTTGTAAGTAATGCATCATCCAAATAAGTGATTGGTAAATTTACTTATGTTGTTATTGATCTGACCATTTTTTGTAACTTTCTATTATGACTTTCGCAGCTCTATTTTTATTATGGGGTTTACGTAATAGTTAATTGTCCTTCTATTCCTTTTTCATCTTATAACATCTTGAACTTATCAAGTAAGTCTTGTTGTCCTTGATCGGTTTTTAATGCTTTTATTTTTTTGTCTACTTGATTCTCCAATAAATTTATAAACTTTGTTAAACAACTTAACACTTCCAATTTGTGAGAAATTAATAGACATTACTATGATGAGTATAGTCATTTATGAAAGTGATGAAGTGTGCAGCCTCACATCATGCCCTTATATTCATTAGAACACAGATGTCTGAATGAATAAATTACACTAGATAAGAAGCTTGTGTTCCCCTTTTAAAAGGCTTCAGTGCATTTTATTAGCAAAATAATGTTCACAAATAGGTAAACATAATTGATGTAAATCACCTAAGAGGCTTTCTTTAACTAATCGACTTATTCAATTTTGAACAATATAATATAGACTAGCATGTCACGAAATTGCATCATTATTAGAATTCCTAGATGAAGGTTTTTAAGACCAAAGAGTACCGTGAATTGGGACAAGGAAAAGAGGCACAAACAATTAACCAAGAGCAGCAATGTGAGGAGTTACCATCTACAGACCAACCCGCCCAGAAGGACAAGGAGGCATCTGACTCCCCAGGTAAGGGCTTAGGCCCATTGTTTATGGAACATATAGTTGGAATGAATAAGTTGATGAAACAGTTCTCCACTACTGTTGGCAGGCCAAACATACATGGTCAGGTAAAGCTAGACCACGAAGCTCTGGCTGGAAACCTTGAGGATTCTTAGGTCAATGCCATAAGTCAAGTAGGTACAAACTCTTTCTCTCCTTTATCTGAATTGATTCCTGGCAGTCCTAGAATTGAAGGGGGTGGTGGAGGGGGCAGAGGGGGACTTTACTTTGAGAAAAGGTCTGAAACCTAGGAAAAAACAAAAGTAGGTGTTGATTTAGTTTACTTTAGTTTGGAATAAATGGATTTAGTCTTTTGGAATATTAGGGGGCTTAATAACCTAAAAAAACAATTAACTTTACATGCTTGGCTTAGGAGAGTGTCAGTGCTTTTTGTGTGCTTACTAGAATCGAGGATTAAGTCCCCTTCCTTTTTTAATACTGCTTGCTCCTCTTTGTTCCCTAGGTGGCCTTTTTATAGCAATATTGACAATGCCTCCAATGCCATAATAGTGTTAGCTTGGGATCCGAATCACTACCATTGTCAAATCCTGAAATCTACTGATTAGTTAGTGTATGTCGAGTTGTATCCTAGGAACAATTTTCTTCCTTTCCTAATGACTTGTGTCTATGGATCCAATAACCTTAACCACAGGAGGAACCTTTGGAACGACTTGTCTACTCTTAGACCTCACCTCTCCTCTACACCTTGGATAATTGCGGGTGACTTTAATGCCATCCTACACCCACACGAGGAAGAACCTCTCAGTCCCTCAGCTCTCCAAAGTATGAGTGACTTTTGTCACTGGGTTGATGGTAATGCTCTATATGACCTCAACTCAAGCAGTCCTTATTTCACTTGGTGCAACAAATAAAGTGGGGATAATTTTGTGGGTAGGAAGCTAGATAGGACCCTCATTAATTCTGCTTGGAGCTCCAATTTTCCTAGAACTTATAGTGTCATTCACTATCTGCACATATCATATCACTCCCCTTTAAAGGTCAAGTTTGGTAACCCCAGTCAGAAACGAGCCTCTCCTTTTAGGTTCTCTAATTTCCTTTCCTCTCAACCTAATTTTCTTCAACTAGTGGAGGAAGATTGGACCTCTCAGGTTCGAGGGTATGTTTTGTGTGGTGTCTAAACTTAAGATGGTTAAAAAAGCTCGTAAAGCTCTTAATTCAAGACAAGTGGGAGATGTTAATGATAAAGTTAGAAGCTGTCAGGATACTCTTAATGTCATTCAAGATAAACTGAGGCTTTTACCCAAGTCGACTGAGTTACTTGCTCGAGAGTCCAAAGCCATCCATGCCCTTATTAGTGCCTTACATGATCAAGAGTCTTTCTTAAAGCAGGCTTCCAGGATCCAGTGGTTAAAGGAAGGGGATAGGAACACCATGTTTTTCCACAACTCCTTAATGGCCAACAGAAACCGAAACTCTATCAATTCTCCAAATATGGGTGCTGGAAGGAGGATAGTAGATCATGAGGATATCCAAAAATATTTTGTTGAATTCTTTCAATCCTTAATTGGAAGTCGAAAATCACTTCTGCCTTTGAAGGACTTTGTGGACCTTCTTTTTCCTCAAGCCTTATCTGAAATTCTTAGTAATTCCCTCATCGCTGATGTTTCAAATCAAAAGATTCGATAGGTTTTTAACTCTTTCAATCCGAATAAGGCGCCTGGCCCGGATGGTTTCAATGGTTTTTTCTTTAAATAAACTTGGCACATTATTAGGGAGGACATTACTAGGGCTATCCAAGATTTTTTTCAGCATGGTAAGCTTCTTAAAGAGCTTATTACGCTTATTTCTAAAAAAGCTCACCCTTCCATAGTGGAAGATTATAGGCCTATCTCGTGTTGTAACATGCTGTACAAAGTGATTGCTAAGATCATTGGAAAGGTGTTGTTACCCTTGCAAATTAACCCTACACGAATAACAAGTAGTATATGAGAGTAGTATTCGTGTAGGGATCGTTCCCTCGAAGATCTAATAAAGAAAAGCTAAATATCGTCAAACTTGTTAATTTTTAGTCAAAGAAAATAGACACAACAATTTAAACAAAACAAAAATCTG
>JANIHZ010000001.1:38313576-38327298 GCA_027478365.1 Erythroxylum rufum
TTAACAGTAACGATTACCAAGCTAACACAAAAAACTAACAATTATTAAATAATTCCTTCACAAATAAACAAGGAAGCCTCTTGATAAGAAATGCTTGGAGGGCTTCCAAATGCCTTGAATTAATACATTCTAATTTGTATGGAGCTATGAACATAGAATCATTTAGTGGGAGTCATTATTTTATACTCTTTATAGATGACTTTAGTTAAATGTGATGGGTTTATGTTTTGGTGAATAAATTTGAAACTTTTGAGCATTTTCAAAATTTTAAGGAATTGTTTGCGAAGAAAAATGTGTTAAATATGAATACTTTCTGCATCGATAGAAATGGTGAATTTATTTCTAATAAACGTTTTTTGGTGAAAAAAATGGTATTAGTATGGAGTTGATCGCACCTTACACTTTAAAGTAAAATGGAGTTACTGAAAGAAAAAATCAAACTATGAAAAAAATGGCAAGAAGTCTATTGCGAGCAAAAGGGATTCTAAATCAATTTCGGGTTGAATCCATAGCAACTTTATCATACTTGTTGAATTTATCTCTAATAAAAGCAGTCTTGAATCAAACACCATATAAAGCTTGGTAAGGTAGAAAACCTTCGGTAAGTCACTTAAAATTTTTTAAGTGTATTGCTTATGTTTTGATGAGTTCTCAACTTCGTCACAAGTTTGATAAAAAATATGAAAAGCATATTTTTATTAGTTATTGCACTCAATCAAAAGCACATTGATTATATAACCGTCTTAGTGTAAGGTGGTTATTAATATAAATGTAATATTTGGTGAGGAAGCTAATTAAAATTGGAAAATTGATGTCAAAAAGGCTCAAATTCATATTCCATTTATGGGAGAAAATGGTCCAAGCAGTGAATCGAATCAATCAAGTTTGATACTAACTTCACCAAGCTCCTCAACTTCATCACTGAAAAATTGGCTGTTAAAACTCCACAAATAGTTGTTGAAATTGATGAAGAAGAAGCTCTTCGTTATGTTAGAAGAAGGTTTGCTTGGATGAAAGATATAAGGTAACTAGAATTGAAAATTCGAGTACTCTTTTTTCTTTATTTTTCGATTACGACCCTATAACTTTTGAGAATATTTTCAAAGAAAAAGAATGGGAAGATGCAATGAAAGAAGAGTTGATGGCAATAAAGGAAAACAAGACTCGAGATTTGGTGGATCGACAAAGAAAAAATATAATTTGTCTAAAATGGTATTGATTTTGAAATAACTTTTTCTCCTGTAGTTTGTTTTGAAACTACTAGAATTGTCTTAGCATTGACAGCACAATTTCATTGGTCTATTTGTCAGTTTGATGATAAATATGATTTCTTAAATGGAGAATCATGTGATGAAGTGCATGTTGTTCAGCTGGAAGTTTTTGAAATTACATGAAAAGATGTCAAAGCATTTACGTTAAACAAGGCTCATTACAGGTTAAAACAAGTCCCACGAGTTTGGTATAGTAAGATTGATATCTACTTTATACAAAGTGGCTTCATAAGGAGTACAAATGAGCTTACACGTTACATAAAGAAATAAGGTATATAAAATTTTATCATGGTTTGCTTTCATGTTGATGATATCATATATAGAAGTTCTTCTAACTTTCTTTTAACCGAATTCAAGTCTTGTATGATGGAGAAATTTTAAATGTCAAACTTGGAATTATTGAGTAATTTTCTAGTATTTGGGGTAAGATAAGGAGTTGATAAGATTTTTCTACTAGAGGTAGTATACAAGAGACATTCTAGTATACAAGAGACATTCTTAAAAGGTTTGATATGCTTGAATGCAAGCCAACTGCTACAGTTATGAATGTGCATGAAAAGCTACTACTTGAAGATACAATCAAGAAGATAAATGCAAGGAATTTCAGGAGTTTGGTGGGTGGATTAATCTGTTTAACTTACACTAGACACGATATTGTTTTTTGTTAGTGTTATTTCTAGGTACATGCAAAGTCCTACAAAGCACTACTTTCAAGCAACCAAACGGATTCTACGCTACATTGTTCGAACAACTGATTATGGAATTCTATATGAAGCTATTTCAAAATTCAGCTTATATAGATTCACTGAGCAAATTCATTAGATGATCAAAAAAGCTCTTCAGCAAGTGTTTTTACTCTTGGATCAACAACAATTACATATAGTTCAAAGAAGCAAGCTACAACAGTATTATCTACTTCAGAAGTAGAATATGAGCTTGTCCGAAATTAGCTGGTTGGGTTGAATCAGCCAACCCAACCAGTTATTAACCAAACACTTCTAATAGCTTTTTTATAAGGTTACTAAGCTGAAATGGGTCAAACAGTTAAAAAAGAACTTATCAGCTCTTTACCAAACAAGGCCTATATAGCAATAAATTCAATAGCTTGTCAAGATGTTTGGTTGAAGAAGATACTTGTGGATCTTCATCAGAATCAAGAAAGTGCAACTGAAATTTTTTTATGACAACCAAGCAACAATCACAATGGCGAGAAATCCAACGTTCAATGGAAGAAGCATATCAATATTTATTTTCACTTCATCCATTATTAGGTAGCAAAAGATGAGATTGCAATGAGATATTGCAGAACTGAAAAGCAAATGATTGATATTCTCACAAAACCACTTTCAGAAGAGAACTATGTCTATTTAAGATCATTACTTGGAATCTGCAACTTTGAATTAAGGGGGAGTATTGAAGAATGATTCCAAGTTAACCAAGTTTAAAGCACAAATTTAGTTTCTTAGTTGAGTAAAAAATATGTTTGCAAGTAAGTTCCTATTTTTTAACTTATTTTTTAGTAGTACTGAAATGTAGTTCAAGTTTAAGAGTTATAGGTTAGTGCTTTTAGTAAGAATTTTTTTGTTATTAATGGACTTAGCTGTGTTAGTAGGTCACTTGATTTATAAATATTTTCACCTATTTAAAGACTATTTTCAATAATAAATTTATGTGAGACATTTTGGCAAAGTGTCTGTCAGTACTCAAAACATAAGACCATCTTTTACCTTGATTTGTTTATTGATATATAGTAACATTGAAAATAATTGATTGACCAAAATCATATCTTGATTAAAAATTCCCTATTAATCTAATCAATAAAATCAGGCTATCCATTTAGACATGCCATAGTGATCTTTTAATTATGTAAATACTAATTGAAGATTTTTAAGAAACCAACAAATAATTGATTTATTATTTGTTGTTAGTCGATACAATAAATTATATTAGATAACACTATCTAAATACATCCGAACTATATAATTTTTTTTATTACTAGTAATTTTTAATCAATCATTCCAATACTCACTATTCAAAGTTTAAGATATATAACTTTGCTAACTAAATTTTGTACGATGTCTATAATAATATAACTAATTAATCATAATGGTTTGAATTATATAATTCAGTTACGTCAAGTAGTAGACAAATATTTTAAACATAGTAAAGTTAGTTTGGTTTTCATATACTTTATAAAAATAAAAATATTTTATATATTCTTTGTTCTTTGTACAACAACACATATATTCAATTTAAAATATATTCAATTAAGTTAATACAATTTATTTAATGTACTTAAACATTTTAGTTATTTAAAAATAAATAAAAGCTATTGTTAATTAAATTATTTGCTTTTGATTTTGTATTAATATATAATTACATAATTTGTTATTATTGTTATTATTATATAAACATATCTTTTGTGTTTATTCAAACAAAATAGTTTATCATTTATTCAGAATTGTTAAAAAAAGTATGAACCCAAAATTCGGATTTGGCGATTGAATTTATAGCTTTTTATACATAGTCTTCTCATCTTCATATTAGTGAATTTACACAAGTTTATTTACTTAAAATTGAAAATTCAATCAAACATACTCTAAAAATACATATCACTTAAGAACTTGTTCACCATACCGAGATCAAAGCTGCATTTTTCAATGAGCTTTGGATTTTAGGAACAGTACTGCAGAATTTGGTAGGTTGATTAATTGAAACAAAAACACAATAGCATTACAAGTCTTAGGTTGAACCAAAGCGCCTGTTTCTCTTCTGAAAGCAGACTAAGGCTTCCACAAATTCAGCCTCCCCAAAATCAGGCAACAGTTGTGGCGCGAAATAAAGTTCAGAATACGCTGCTTGCCACAGGAAGTAATTGCTTAACCTGTGCTCGTTACTTGTTCGTATAATAATGTCAGGACAAGGAAACTCTGTCAACTTTGTTTGGAGTTCCTGCTCGATCAGGGACTTGCTAACGTCCTGAGGATCAATAAAACCGTCCTTCACCTTAACTGCAATTTGTTTGCAAGCTTGAACTATGTCATACTGACCGCTATAGCTCATCGCTATTATCAAGTGGAGACCACCATTGTTTGTTGTGGCCTCCTCTGCCTCCACAATAGCTTCTTGTAAGGAACTTGGGAGTGCTGAAACATCGCCAATTACTGACACTCGAATGTTTTTCCTGTTAGAGAAATCAACGAGGAGTCGTTTTGCCGTTTAGATTATTAATTATGATATTGTTAATAAAATATTTAAAATTTATGCGTTCATAAGTTAATTATGATATTGTGTTATGAATAAATATTATTTATTCATAACACAATACTTATAAATAACATTTATTAATAATGTCATAATTAATATACAATAAACCTAAAAAATAAATTTATTCATACTATAATTTTTTAAAAAGAAGATTATTATACAATTTTATATAAATAAAGATTATTTTGTAAGCAAATATCAATATTAAGATTAAGTTACAATTTCTAAAAAATTATATATTTATCTAAATATTTATGAAAATATTACGGGAGAGATGATATATTTTATCTTTATTATTTATTATTGGAACCAACTATGTTAATTTAGTGGTCATTCTTATTAAATAAAGAAATTATTATTTTATAAAAATAAAATGATAGCCACTAATTTTTTTCTTATTAATATAGGTTTACCTCATGAATGTTCTCATTTCATCTCTCAATGTCCTTTCCATAAACCCCATGAGAAAGCCAACTTCTTCCTGCGATTAAACAAAAATGCAAAACAAACTTTGTATACAAAATGGACAAAACGGCATATAATATAAGCTAGAAAAAAGGATTAAGCGGCTAACTTTAGGTCGACCCCAATTCTCGGTTGAGAAAGCAAAACCGCTTAAAACCTTAATACCCCATTTCGAACACAGCTCCAATAGCAAGACCCAGGACCTCATACCTGCCTCGTACCCTGAGATCACCGGCAAGCATTTTGACCGAGCCCATCTGCGACTTCCGTCTAAGATTAAGCCCACATGCTTTGGCATTAATTCTTGTCGAAGTCCTGCTGGTAATGTGGTGCCTAGGACAATATGATCTCGTGATGACAAACCAGGGCTGCTTCTTATCTTCAATGCTGTCTCTTTATCTGCAGGATTGATATTGATGCGTTGCTGTTCATGGTGTGGGTCGGTGGCACAGATAGAGTCTGGAAAGAGTCGTCGTTGAGATGGGGACAAAACTGAAGCATGCTTAAACCGATGGAAGGGTACACGACAGCTTTGCGAGGCAATGAATGGTTGGGGTGAGAAGTTTAAGCTAAGACTCATGGCGAAATCCACGATATCTGTAAAAGCAGGATTGGTTTTTTCAGTTACTGTTACTTACTCTAACTTCTTGCATGAATGAATGAAGGGTGATATTTATAATCGGAAACTGGAAATTATCCGTTAAAGAAATAGTAAAAACAAAGGCATAAACACGAGAAAAGTGTCACTTTTGCTCGTTTATCTTAACCTCTTCGAGCTTTTTCATAAACCAAAGACCAACTATTGCTTATTTGCATCCCTATCTTGAGGAAAGTCTTTGTTGTATCGGGCCTTGTAATATTTAACGTGAACAAATACCCAAGGAAAATATGTGACACAGGGTGATTGAAACTTTATTCCTTGAAAAGTGCAGAAATTTGCACACCATCAAAGTTCATATTGGCTTAGCTAATCCAAAACTAAATTGCAAAGGAACTAGTTAAGCCACACATTTAAACTAGGTTGAATTAAAACCCAAACAAATATTTCTGGTATTATTCTATAATTGATGTCTCTCTCACCCTCATAAAGTGAAGAGTATTGTGTACGAATCTAGTTAACTGCAGTTGTATTCTAAATTAATAGCATGGTCAGACTAGGCACGTTAGTAACTGTATTAGCACGTTAATAACTGTATGTAACTTAAGATGAACGTTTCTAGGGACCCAATAAAACATGCCATGTGGAGTGATTTATAACTAATGTTAGAAATTGGTTATAACAATAATTGTGGAATAAGATAATAATTTTAATTCATAGGTTAATTATACATTAGTTAGTTCGTTGATTATAATATATGCCTTAAATAAAATTCCTTCGGAAATTCAATTTTTACCTGATAAAGTGTCTTTCCTATTTGCTTAAACAATTCAAAATCACATGGCTTTTGACATTCTGCAAAGGAACCATTACCTAAACAGTATCTCGGGTATTGTTCCAACACTTTCTTTAATATGAAGTGAACACAATACATTTGATTATAAAGGTTTATCATTATCGTACTTATACGTTACTTAATACAGAAATAAAATATAAGATGTGATTAAGAATAAAATTTATCTTTTTATATAAAAATGAGACCTGTGATCAATATTTTTCAAATACATATTGAATGAAAAAAGAGATATCTTCATTATATCAGTTGGAATGGATTCAAATATAACGACTACGTGCTGCTCTAAAACCTTTCATCCCGTTACAGTCCAAAATCCCTAAAAGAGACTCAAAAAAAAAAAAAACCTGCTCAACTTCTCTTTTGGTATTTCACATGTATAAATTAAGCTCATGTCTATGTAAATACAGTATTATAGGTAATTAATCACCAAGCTTCTAAGCCACACATGTAATATTTAGAGATGGTATATTACTTCAAACCTCTTGTTTTAAAATCGAATTCAATCTAAAATTTAATTAAATTTAGGTTGTATGGTGTGAATTTAGCTCAAATAATATTATTTTTATTTTAAGAATTAATTGACTTATTCTTTTAAATTTAAATTTAATTAAAAAATATTTATTAACTCGAATTAAATTAAGCAGATCTACTAATAACTCTCTGTAAATGGCACCAACCTTGGGAATATTTGAGCTCGCATTATTTTCTTTAACGTGATAAAGCAAACATACACAAAAGGAGGGTAAATTGTGTGTGACAAAAAAAAGGTGCTTTTAATTCGATAAGATCCTGCTAAACAAATAAGATAAAAAAATTTATAAACTACGTTCTTAAATAGAGATCAGATGAAAAAAATTATAATAATTAATTTATTTCATTTAGAAGAACCAAGAATATAAGGTTTTTAGATTGTTAAAATAAATATATGCTCTTAAGCAGTCTTGAGGGCGATGGTATATTATATTTCATATTGCAATCTTATTTAAGATGAAGAACATAACATATGATTTTTGTATGATTGACAAAGACTGCTAAGTATATTTTGAAAGATTCAATAATAAACGTGAAACTTTTCCGTTATATGTGGATTTTGTTTATAACTACTAGCAGTAATTAGTTTATGAAGCAAATAAATAAATTAGTTATCAGCCACATTTAAGATGAAGAACAAGAATCAAGTTGCATACATTTTTTAGGATTAAATCACCAAAAATCATTCAAGAAAGTCATTATCGCATTTACAACTTATATATAAATACTTGAACGATATTATATGTAATATTGTAAATACTTTTTATTATATATATTGTTAAAGTTAAGGGCCTAAGAAATAGCCATTATCCTCAAACACCACAAAAAGAGGAAGAGATAAAGAAAATTCTTGTTTTATTACAATCAATAGTTACACTATATTGTGTATAAATAAGTGTATCAAAAGGCAATAATAGGAGCCACAAAAGTGAACGGTAAACAAGATACATACATATCAAGAATAATTATAACAAGAACATAGTAGTTAAAATAGAAATGAACATGGAGTATATTACTACAAGATAATTGATTGTAAATTTGATAATCAAGCCAATTCCTAGATATGTATTTTCTATGCATTTTAGTTCATCAATTTTATGTAGGATTGAAATTTTAATTTTGTGTCATTTTCTCCATGTGAACATTCACAATGTTTGTTATCAACGAGGATTACTTAGGATTTAAATATGTGAATACTTGACTTTTTGTTAAGTGTTCATTTCTAGAATGATTTTTTGAATGTGTATTGAACAATCGATTCTAGATAAAAGAATTTGTTAGATAGATACAAGAAATCTTTCTGCATAGGTAATCACCTTTATTAATTTATATGAATGAAAGTGAGACAAGTTTTAAATAATTTATTTCGGTGATAAACGAGAGCTCAAGGCTAAAAATATAGTTGAGCATATGCTGCTTGCCAAAGGAAGAAATTACTTATCCTTTGCTCATCACCTGTTCGTATAATAAGGTCAGGACATGGAAACTCCGCGCATTGTGTTCCGAGTTCCTGCTGGAATAGAGACCTCGTAATGTGGTTATGATCAAGAAGACCATCCTTCACCTTCGCTGCAATTCGTTGGCAGGCTTGAACAATGTCATTCTGACCGCTGTAGTTGGTTGCCATTATCAAGTGGATACTGTCGTTGTTCTTCGTGGTCTCCTCTTCCTGGAATACGCCTTCTTGTACACTACAAGGAAAATCATGAATTGCGAGGATTAATACCGACGGTATTAAAAACCATTGGAAATACCGACCGAAAATAGTTTCCGTCGGAGTTGGTTGACATTTGATAATTAGCGACCGATAAATATTCCGTCGTAAAACTTAAGTGAGAGTTATTTACCGACCGAAAATTCAGTCGGTAATGGGGTCGGTAAAAACGTCCGTCACTTAAAAACCTATCCCTCTCTTTTTTTCCTCTCCCTCGCGCATACTTCTCTCCTACCTACCTTCGTCGCACCTGCCTTCGTCTCCCTTGGTTTCTCCGGCGACGTGCTAAGGTCGGCTCCTCTCCCTTCCGCGGCTGCTGCTTCACCATAGTTGACAGATCTGCGCGCGAGCTTCGTTCTCCACGCCGGCCGCCGGCCGCCGACTGGACTGAGTGCTCCCTTCGCCGGCGTTGTGGTCTCCGATGAAGGTAAGTCACATCTCCTCCCTCCCCTTTGCCGATGCCGATGGGTATGAATTTTGAATTTTAATTTAAATGTTTTAATTTTATTTTTGTTCTTATATTTATATGTATATTCATATAAATGTTGATTTATTTTTAAATGTTGTAATTGATTTGAATGTTGTAATTGATTTAAATCTGTAAATGTTGATCCTGGAAGATTGGTTTGGTTAGGTTGAGAGGGAATCGTAACTTGGATAATGTGAAAGAGGATTAGGGTGAAAACTAAATGTAAATAATAAGAAACCATCATTAAAAAACATCTTAAAATAAAACTTAATCATAGTCATGAAAATGTTAAATAAAAAAATCTAAAAGTAAACTTAATTTACTTTGAAATAAAGTAAATTAAGTTTACTTTATTTCAAAGTAAACTTAATTTACTTTTAACATCTTACACCTCTATAATTTAATTAAGTTTTAATCATTTTGCATGCCTAAGTTTTTATGGTCTTTAACTAAGTCTCACCAATATGTAGCAAAATATTCCTATATATGTTACGAGGCTAACAAATTACTCCTAAAAAATGAATTTAGTCCCTTTTTCAAAACAAATTGAAAGTAATTGTTTATCTGGACATTGAATTGCCATAATATTGTATCTTTTCCCCAAGTTGGTTCTGATGTAGGATAACATTCGATGGAATCAATAACTCTATTTATCTTAATTAATATGTATATATAAACTTAAAATGAATAGTCTTAATTATAATTACGTTGATCTCGATTAAATCATAGTTTTTGACTGAAAATTAGTTAAAATGTGAAAATAAATAGTATAATTAATCTTAACATAAATTTTAATTAAAATTAGTTAAATCAATGAAAATAAATTGTATAATTAATCATAACATAAACAAAAAATAATATCATAAAATCTAGTAAACATTACAAAAAATATGAAATAAAACTACACTATAAATGAATGGTTGAGATCAAATGGGACAAGGTTGGATATTATTAATTGTTACTATAAACTACACTATAAATGTTTCGATGGTTATGTAGATGTTAGTCCAATTGTTACTTAAAAATCTAAAGTTATTGTAAAAATATGATCTTAATGTCATATATCAAAATTGACTTTCATAACTTAGGATCTTAGAATAAACAATTGTTACAAATCATAAGAGTACAATATTGTCTACTTGATTGAAAAGAGATCAAGAGACTTTCCCTCATTTTTGGTTAAAATCGGTTTCTCTCTCTCTTGACTCTCTTGGAGTTTACCTTAATTAGTAGAGAGAGGAACATCTTTTAATTTGCTACATCCATCAAGTAACTAGAATAAATGATTGAGATCTATTTTACCATTAAATGGGAAATATAGACCAAATAGAACTCTTTTATTATATTAATAGCGATATTAATATATTTTGAATATGGCCAATCGGGCCATATTCTAACATTCTCCAACTTGGCTAAATACTTCAAACTTTATTTTGATAGTGTAAACAATAGAAGTGCATAAATAAATCTCGAAATAAAAGAGAAATTTACCTCAACACAATAAACCACGTAATGTAGGTCATGGTGGTTATACACTTCAACATCGCATACTTCCTTCCATATATCACAACACTAGTAATTAATCAAGTCAGGTAACATAAGTGATATATATATATAAATATCTTAAAGTTCCACATTAATGTCTCAAGACAATATCTTTATTTCTTATTTAATAAAAATTATATGTGCACTTTTATAATAAATAAGAAAATTGTTAATCAAAATTTTATTAATCTCAAGAGTGTGAAAAAGTCATAAAAACAATCATCAATACAACTACGCCCCATTTTTTGAACATGTTCCTTAAATATCTTTGGTGGAATGCCTTTAGTTCAAAGATTTATAATCATAAGTTCCATCTGAATATGTTTAACACACACTCTTTGTTTCTAAAATTCCTCCTTTACTGCAAAATATTATAACTCCATATGTTTAACACCCCTAAATTACTAGTCATTCTTAGAGAAGAAAACTACTACATAATTATCACAATAAATTTTAAGTGACTTAGTAATGATGTTGATACCCCCAAACCTTGAAATAAATTTTTGTAGCCATAAGGCATAAATTATAGCCTCAAAACAAGCTACAAATTACTAAGTCTATAATGGATGAAGCAATGACATATTGTTTAACACTTTTCTATGTAATTGCTCATTTTGCTAGTAGAAACAAATAGCAAAATGTTGACTTTCTACTATCAATGCTTCTAGCAAAATCCGAATATCCAATTAAATGTTTAGCATTGAGTATAATATGTCATGCCTTGCATAATATCATAAATGTTTAATTATTTGAAGATGATAAATGTTTAGCATTGAGTATAATATGTCATGCCTTGCGTAATATTTATAAGAAAATAAGGTATGAATGATTTGTTCGTTGGAAAACATTGCAGCTCTATCATCTGGATCGCCCGTGACATTGTTCATTGGCCGTGTCGTACTTCAGGAACATTTCTCGGCTTTTGAATTAAGGTTAGTGCCTATGCTTTGGATACTAATTGTATCGCTTGATTCATGATCTCGCAATTGAACACGGTCATTGCATGCGCCTGATACTGTTATTGATGTCTTGCACTGTGTGAAACTTGACACCACACATGTTCGACGGAGACTGAATATGCGGTGTGATTACTGGTTGAGATAGAAGTGTGTTTCTTTTGCAGGGGGACCCTTATTTGTTAAGGGGGTGTCCGAATTATAGGGAAAATGCTGCCGAAATTTCGATAGGATCCTCGTCGTAGATGGTGTTTAAATTAGAATATGAGAGCCTTAGTTTAATGATTTGAGGATGATAAATGTTTAGCATTGAGTATAAACAATTATGCCTTCAGTAATAGTTATTAGAAAATAAGGTATGACTGAATTCATGTGCCGGATTCATTGCAGCAACCTGATCTTCATCGCCCGTGACGTTCTACGTTGCCCGTGACGTAATTCAGGAACATTTGGGTGCATTTCAATAAAGGTCAGTGGCTATGCTTTTGTTACTAATTTTATTGCCTGATTCATATGCGGTTTGCACTGAGCTTAATCAATTTCAGCCATAATTGGATGGATGTTTTGTACAATGAATATCTCTTAACCTGTAATTATTTATTACATTTCATATGCTTATGTGAAATGTATATGAACAACGAATTTATGAGAATAGGTTTTGACAATAACTATCAATCTTGTATGCATACAACTTTGGCCAAAGTATGATATTTAATATCCATTGAATATCACATTGTTGTCAACCATAATGTGATGACATATATGTCTACCAGCATATATGTTGTGTTCATTAGTATAAATATTCCAGTAGCTTAGCTCGGACATGTAACGTATGCGCCTGATGTTATAACGCATGTCTGTAATGATTTGGTTTCTGATAAGTGGCTAACATAGATGACTAACTTTGGATTCGATCTTGTAGAATAACAGTTCTCCGGTTATGAGTTTCAACGATAGATCTTGGATGTATAGTCGTTTAACTGCCGATGGATTCATTAATCCTGAATTTGTTGAGGGAGTTGGTGCGTTCATTAATTATGCATATTCGCAACCTGCATATATGGATGGGTCAAAGATCAGATGTCCATGTAAAAAGTGCAAACATAAATGTTTCCTTTTTATTGATGAAGTTCATTTGCATTTGTTGAGAAAAAGGTTTGTTCCGAACTATTTCCAGTGGACCCGACATGGGGAACCCTTGGTTGCTAGCACCTCAAGAAGAACTGAAGAACATACATCTATGAACTTAAATGAGAACGACGTTGAGGATGGATATGGAAGAAATTATGTAGATTGGTCGGAAAACTTTTAAAGGCAAATGGTATACGATGGACTCGATCATACATTTGTCGCAAATGGGGAAAATGTTGACAAAGAACCTAACCCACAAGCAAAACATTTTTTTGACTTACTATAGTCAGCTGACCGAGAATTGTGGCCAAATTGTGAGACAACGACTCAGTTGTCATCAATTGCTCGCATATTGAACATAAAGAGTGAAGGTCATATTTGGGATCGCAGTTTTGATAAAATTCTTGAATGGTACAACAAATCTTTACCTGCTGATCATACAATGGTTGATATTTTTTACAACATGAAGAAACTTATTCGTGGTCTGATTGCCTATGGAAAAGATTGATTGTTGTCGAATCGGATGTATGCTGTATTGGGGAGATGATATGAACTTAGAGCAGTGCAAATTTTGTGGTCAACCTAGGTTTAAGCCCAGGAAACATTCTACAAAACAGAAATTAATTCCATAGAAGCGGATGTATTATTTTCCTCTCACCCCTAGGTTGCAAAGGCTTTATGCTTCTGATGTGACTGCGTCTCACATGAGATGGCATGCTGAACACGAACAGGAAGATGGAGTAATGACGCATCCATCAGATGCATTGGCATGGAAACATTTTAATGACACCCATGTGGAATTTGCAGCTGACAGTCGAAATGTTCGGTTGGGATTGTCAACCGATGGATTTCAACCTTTTGGTCAATCTGGTCAGCAATATTCTTCGTGGCCAATAATCATAACTCCTTATAATTTGCC
>JANIHZ010000001.1:38444197-38457723 GCA_027478365.1 Erythroxylum rufum
ATTATTCAATTTATTTTTATTTTATTTTTAAATTTATTTTTAAAATATGAAATATTGATAAATATTTAATAAATATTTTAATGTAGTAAATCTCTAAAATAGTTATTTATGAGAATTTTAAATATCAGATATTTAATTATAAGATTAATAGAAGACTAAATATATATGATTTTCAAATAAGATAGAACGCACTTGTCGACATTTAGCACCAAAATGAGACAGCATATCGCCATATACGATAGTTGTCTTGAGTTGCGTCAAATACTTGTTCGTGGTAACTCCAAAAATCTTAAGATTATCGACATTCTTCATATCGGCATGTCTAGACCAGACGTTGGAATCAAATTATTTCACGACCGTAGTTTAGAACAAATCAAGATATATATATCGACGAAGAATCATTTCTCAGTAATCATTGACGAACCTTATGAAGAGTATATTTTTAAAAAACAAACAGATGCATATCATGAGAATATTAGTGAGAATGTCTCAGCAAGTTGAAGCATAATGCATGCCTTTAAATCTGAAGTGGTGAATTATTTTGTGCACATTTAGGTAAAGTGGGGTGTGCAAACACATCAATTGCTAAAACGAAGTGATCGTGTACTTGTTCTTGAAGAGATTAAACTTTTGTAGCATTTCCTGAAGACATGGGAAAAGAATGGGAATCATATCCCTGATTGATAGATAATAATAGAGCAGTAAAGTTTCTTTTTTTTTTTCTTTTTAAACGAAATTAAAGAGGAATGGATAGCTTAGATGCAACTGAAACCTAAAATTAAGATAATAAAAGTCATTTATTCCATAAGTTAGCTTCAATTATTACCGACAGTATCTTCTTCTTCTTCGTCATCATCATGTTTCAGAATATGATTCTGGCGATCTTAAGTATAGAATTGATTTCGGATGCTGTAATATGACTTTAATAATACAATAGTATTACTTAGTTGTGTAATTTGTAATAAAAATTAACCTTTTAATTAATTACAGTAATTGATAATTTAATTATCTATAAATTAATTTAATGTTAAAATTTTAATTGAAGAATAAAAAATTATCTCCTTATTTTTCTCCATTTTAAAGTATGATGATCAGTGTTGATATTTACAATTTAATAACGTAATAAGTATTTATGTGTCTAAGTTTTGTTTTATGTAGCATTAGTAAAAACACTCGTACTAATTGTAACTACTAGTAAGAAAAATAGATGCACTAAAGAAAAAACTTTGGATGGGTATTGATGTAGTAAAAATATTATTTTTATTATAATTATTAAATAATGGTGATATAAATTTTTATTTGAGTCACTCAAGCATGCCAATATCATACCAATCAAATCGAGAGACACTTTTAGACTCAGGAAAGTGACAAGGGACCATGACAACTTCACTATGTCAGACGACAGAGAAAGAGTGAAGAATGAGACAAACTCATAGATGACAGATCTTTAACAGACCACTAAAATTCAGATTTGTTTATTCAATGTAGGCGTCTCTCCACCGTTCATGCGACCCTTCCATCTTCTATTTATACCCCCTCCCTACCTCATCTAATTCATATACCAACGTCGTCTCTCGTACTGTACAAACATTATTGCAGTAATTCACTTGTGCATTACTGCAAAAGAGGTCCTGTTTTATACCGAGTTCATCAATGGCTTGTTTGGAAGTGTCCAAGGAGGTTGGTAAAAGCTTAAGCTCCTATCCGTATATGTATACATGTTAATTTCTTCTTTACTATATGCAAACCTGACGCAACCCCACAAGCATTTGTTGCAATTCCAGTTTCCTGTAGTTCTTTTGGCTGATAAGAGCATTAAACAAACGTATGAGCAAATGTTTGTCTTTTTGTTTCCAATGATAGACACGGGATAATGATGCGTCACGCCCTTGCTAATTATTATTACCGATTAAAGATTGTTTTAAATTGGTCATTTATTCAAAAAATATATTGATGTTCAGGTCGTGTTTAAAGACGCTGAAGAAGAATGCACTCTTGATGGAACTGTTAATTGGCAAGGTGGTCCTGCTGTGAGAACAAAATCTGGAAGATGGGTTGCTGGAATTATCATACTCTGTAAGCTCAAATTCCCATTGGATAGATCTCAAATGGAAACATATGTTATATATCTTCATGTTCCTCGTGCTTGATCAAAAATTACTCATAGAATTGTCAATTTTGGGCATACACTAGTCTACTATTTAAGCTTTTACTCTCACTAGAAACCAGTCCACAGTGGGACACTTTCTATTATTATTCTTTATTGCTTAGGCCCAACGCACTTTGGAACGTATCCATAAACACAAGAAAAACGCATATAATTCATCTGTGACTTCTCGAGCTTCATTTCATAATTTAGGTAAGGTTTTACAGTGGCTGATAAGGGAAAAGGATGATGAGTTGTGATGATAAGAAGAGGGAAAGAGAGAGTTGATATAACTTGTAGCACTGATCAGTGAAGTTGAGAGCAAGTGTTGAAGTCGTTGGACACTGAGCTAGCTAAGAATAAGGCCAACTGAGCTGAGACTATGCTTCTTGTTGGTGCATGCATTTAGAGTAGGACATATCTGACACGTAACATTTGGTCTTTACTTGCATGCCGTGGGTGTTATTCCGCGTGTCGTCTCTCTCAACACTTTCTCGAGAAAATTTTTCCAAACAGAAAAGTTTCTCGAGACTTGAAGAAGCAAGTAACGTGACCATTTTGGTGGTTTTGAGTCGATATAATAACTTCAGAGTGGCTGCCGAATTCCCAGCATGTGAAGAAGTAGTCATTTGTCAATACTAATGAGCTGAGTCGAAGAATTATTTACAGGTGCTTTCACAAAGCACTAGCATTAGTTTAATGGTAGTGCTGTGTCAAACTTTAGAGTTAGCAAAACAAGCAATAAATTAGGTAACTTCACTGCAAACATGAAATGTGTGGTTCAAGTAGTTATCTTTTCTTTTCTCCATGGAACGCGTGAAACGTGTACGTTGAAGGGTGATTATTAATATTATAAAATAAAATTTTTATTTAATAGTAATTATTATTATTAATACCTATTAAATAATAGTTATCTAATTATACAAGCCACTAATATCTCAAAGAAACCAGACTCTGCAAGTTTACATCTTTAATACATGAAGTGCAATCATAGAAAGTATTGACCCAGAAAAATGGGAACTTGATCGTAGAAAACATGACATGTAATTAACCATGTTTCTTGTGCTTATGTTATGTGAAATAACCAGTGAACCAAGGTCTGGCAACTCTCGCGTTCTTTGGAGTTGGAGTGAACTTAGTCCTGTTCCTGACAAGAGTGTTGCAACAAAACAATGCTGATGCTGCAAATAATGTTAGCAAATGGACTGGAACTGTTTACATCTTCTCTCTTGTCGGTGCTTTCCTTAGCGATTCTTACTGGGGAAGATACAAAACGTGTGCCATTTTCCAAGGAATCTTTGTCATTGTAAGTTAGTGAAATCTAAAATTTTCAGAGAAATGTTCTGCAACCAGGGGCGTACTGATTCTTGCATGTTTCCAATGACAGGGTCTGGTATTATTGTCACTGTCATCGTACCTTTTCCTGATCAAACCAAAAGGATGTGGAGACGAACAAACTCCATGTGGATCCCATTCAGGGCAGGTAGTCGCATTATTTTACCTCTCCATCTACCTAGTAGCTCTTGGAAACGGAGGTTATCAACCTAACATAGCCACATTTGGGGCTGATCAGTTCGACGAAGAGGACCCAAAGGAAGGTCACTCAAAAGTAGCATTTTTTAGCTACTTCTACCTGGCTTTGAACCTTGGTTCCCTGTTCTCCAACACCATCTTGGGATACTATGAAGACCAAGGGATGTGGGCACTTGGATTTTGGGCGTCTACAGGTTCTGCCATTGCAGCATTGCTTCTCTTTCTCGGAGGAACAACAAGATATAGGCACTTCAAGCCAAGTGGTAACCCTCTCTCTAGGCTCTGTCAAGTCATAGTTGCCGCATCTAAGAAATGGAACGAAGAGATGCCACCAGATGGCGGCGAGGACTTGTATGATACGGATGGTGGAGAGTGCTCCAATGGCGGAAGCCGAAGGATGCTCCACACTCAAGGATTCAAGTTAGTACTTGAATTACAGCAAATTCCCAACATTCCTTGTAAGGAATACCTTTTCATTTCCATTTACAGAACCAACTAATCCGTGATATTCATTATATGTTTCAGGTTCTTGGATAGAGCAGCTTTTATTACATCAAGAGATTTAGATGATCATAAGCAGGGGCATCACAACCCGTGGTGCCTTTGTCCGATCACCCAAGTGGAAGAAGTTAAATGCATACTGAGATTACTCCCAATCTGGCTCTGCACCATTTTATATTCGGTGGTCTTCACACAAATGGCCTCTCTGTTTGTGGAACAAGGTGCTGCCATGAAAACTACCATCTCAAACTTCAAAATCCCTGCTGCTAGTATGTCCAGTTTCGACATTCTGAGCGTAGCAGCGTTCGTTTTCCTCTACCGACAAGTCCTAGATCCACTTGTGGGCAGAATCAAGAAGACAAAATCTTCCAAGGGACTCACTGAGCTTCAAAGGATGGGTGTCGGTCTTGTAATTGCAATAATAGCAATGGTTGCGGCTGGAATAGTAGAGTGCTACAGATTGAAATATGCAAGAAGAGACTGCACAGATTGTGAAAACTCAAGCTCCTTGAGCATCTTCTGGCAAGTTCCACAGTATGCTCTTGTTGGAGCTTCTGAAGTTTTCATGTATGTTGGTCAACTGGAGTTCTTCAATTCGCAGGCACCAGATGGATTAAAAAGCTTCGGAAGTGCGCTGTGTATGACATCTATCTCCCTAGGAAACTATGTCAGTGACTTGCTGGTAACTATGGTCATGAAGATTTCCACCGAGCATCACATGCCTGGTTGGATTCCTGGAAATCTGAACAAGGGTCACCTAGATAGGTTCTACTTCCTTTTGGCTGCTTTGACAAGCATAGACCTAGTGTTGTATATGGCATGTGCTAGGTGGTACAAGTCCATAAAGCTGGAAGGAAAATGCCAAGAGAAGGAAGATCAAGGGAAGTTCAGGGTCTGATCTGCAGATAATACATATCAATGCTTATCAAATACGAGCAACATATATGAATAAGTGGAAGAGTTGGGTGGGTCATGAAACATTTTTTGTGCAGACTATGTTCGAAGATATGTTGGTGCAAAGAGAAAACTAACAGAACACGTCTCAGCATGACACCACCTAACTCTCCTGAGTTAGCTTTTCTGGCTTAAGGCCACCTAATCCTTGATTTGTTGGTTCTGTCATAGAACATATTTTTAGGTGCAATTGCTTTCTCACTTAATGTAGAGCGCATTCAGAAACTTTTAACAGAAAAAAAAGAAGTGATCCTTCTCCTTCAGTGAAGAATTGTATGGTTTGAATTCTGATGTTATGATCTTGGACACACAAATCTGGTAATGGCAGGAATGCCAAAACACACTTTCTAGTTTCTACTCCATAGCAGCATTATAACGAGTGAATCATTAGCTGGCTAATCCTCATTAATTAGGAGTAGTAAGTCTTTTTCTCGACTCCAGTATGTGATACCAATATTCACCGTAAAAACTGAGAGCAAGGAGCGGAAGCTGCCAAGCATTATACGATGGATAATATCAAACGTACATAAATTATTCTTGACTGCACACTCTTTACTAGTTAAGAATAAACTTAAGCCGCGTATTATTGGATTTCTTCAAACTTTAGGTAACAGATGATATTTTTACTGCATTGTTATTATTATTGTACTCTTAATTGCGCGCTAATAAATATTGATCATGAGGACCATAGAAGTTATTAAAATGATGGCTCCCTTTTTTTTTTTTTTCCCTATCAAGCTGATTCGATACAAGCCAAAAGGTTCACCTGAGATCAACTCATGGTTTTAACCAATTATAAAATTGAATCTACTTCAATTATTAATTAAGAAAAGATAAATTTTAAAATGAAAAATGCTCTGAAGTGACTGGTTTCCACTTGAACGAAGAAGTTTGTCAAGACCAGAGCTACAAAAGCCAAGCTGGCTTGGAATTATAATACTGGATAGTATTACAGAGACATTCATAAATGGTTATTCGGATTAAATTCTTTCATTCAGCAAACTTTCTTAGTTAAATGGATGTATACTTTGTTTTGTTATTCGATTTGATTCACTAACAAAGATCATAGTTTTTGGAAGATTTATTATCTTCTTAATCAATGTGTGAACAGCCATAGACTTGATTTTCTGACAGAAAACATAAGTAAATTCTCAGCCAAGGAGTTGTTAAATTCTCAGTCAAAAGACAAGTATATAGAGCAAGATCCATGCCAGGCAGGCATCAATATTTGTTAAATTCTGTCAAAAGACAAGTATATAGAGCAAGATCCATGCCATGTAGGCATCAATATTAAGTGGTGCCGGTATAATGCACGTTCAATTACAAGAAATCTTTGCAAAATTTCATTGGAACACATCACAAAGACTATCATATTATCTGCAGAAAATTTTGTACATAAACATTCTGACAAAAACTAATTATCATTCCAGGATTTCAAACTCACTACACTTTCTGATTGCTTGTGAAAAAGAATATTACCAAACCAACAATTGATTGTTGAAAGAGAAAATTCAAAGCAAACTAATAGAGACCCTGACAAGAACAAAATCAGCCTTGCACCTTCCGAACTTGAATGTGATGTGTAGATTCTTGACGCCAGATTGGCTGTGCTCCACTCTGGACTAGAGTAACATGCTGTCCTTCAACCAACAGACCCCTACTCTGGAGCATTGAAGATGTTTCAGAATAGATTTACTTCATGAAAGGCATACACATATTCTAGGAACAACATTGGAGTGATGAATGAAATGACTAACCACTAATTGTTTCAGCGCTCGAGTAAAAGTCTCCTCCACATCATCTGAAAACTTCATATATATTGGCATGACGCCCTGATAAATTGCCAATCTCTGCTTGATCCTATGGCTGTAGAGTATGGAAATTTTTCATGTAAAATACACAATAAAGAATCAGGAAAATAAATTGAGCTTACATATTGCTTTGGCATTGTAGTAATTGGCCTTTCAAGAAAATAATATAAAACAAAAGACAGAAGATCACCTATATTTTAGTTTCATTTTCACAAAAAAAAAAGTAATTAATAACTCAAATTATTACAGCAGCAAAACCAGATGTAGCATTGGACCGTAAAAGAACTCTAATGCTTAAATTTTTATTAATCCATTCATCTCAAAAACATTTTTCACAAGAGCATTCACATTCACAAACATAACTTAACCCCAAGGTTATGACTAAAATTGCCAGCAAAATGTCAACATTTTTCAAATCTCAGCTAAAAAGTGTAATTAAGTAAATAAAACATATTTAATTTTGACTTACTCATTGGTGAAGGCAAATATTGTTGAGGAAGGCCGATAATGACTTAAAAGTACAGCCATGGACCCTGTTCTAGTAAAGACGATAATAGGGGTGTTCAGCGTGTTAGCCATGATTGTCGAATGGAAAGCAAACATTTCACCCATATGGCCCTGCAAAAGAATGTAAGCAAAGTTATGGGATTATGAAGGAGCAATGAGAACTGAAAGAAAATTCAAAAGTTGCATCATGACCAAGAAAATTCAAAAGTTGCATCATGACCAAATCCACGTGCCCCAATTGTCATTCATTTGAACCGAGTATCATAAAATCCAATACAATGTAACATCCGAACTTATAGGTCTGAAAGCTTTGATTTATAACAAACAAAAAGGAATATGCAAGCTCTCATTCAAAAGATCATACCTTGTAGGCACCATCTGTTGGAGTGTTGGTTATAACTGGCAAACTTGACTCTGTCCTTAGTGCTACTGTATGCATTACTTTAACTGCCTTCAAAGGATACCTTCAATAACAATTATAGCGGAATGAGTTAAAACAATAGCCAAAGCAAACTTGGTAAATTGACACGAATGAAGAAACTGGGCACAACTGAGTTTCATCTTGATAAGCAAAAGCTGTGAGGATATCAATTTGTTGCACCCTGCTATCACAAAGACATTTTCATAGCCTGATTCTATAACCAGTACATCATGGATCAGTAATTCCTTTGGATCTACACTAATCAGGGAGAGGTTGAGCATTTTCCAAGTACACATTAAAAAAAAAAAAAGAAGACTAAAACTGCACAAAAAGCAATCTTCAAAAAGAAACTGAGAGATGAGCAATAAAAATTTTCAGTCGTATCACTTACTTTCCATGAGCAGTTTCTCCAGAAAGCATGACTGCATCAGCACCTTCACGTACAGCAATTGCTATATCGGAAACCTCAGCCCTAGTCGGTGTCGGATGATTAATCATGCTCTCCAGCATATTTGTAGCTACGATAACTGGTTTTTGCATGCTATGACACCTTCTAATGATATCTTCCTGTTTGTAACATAGTATAGCACTCCATGATGATGAGATACAAATTACATGTCTATTCTTTAAAGGTAGCCAGCTGATAATAACAAATGATACTGCTGATCATATAAAGCCTTTAATGTCTAGAAATAGAAGTTGTAATTTCACTTGCATTAATTTGGGAATAGAAGTGGTACGATTGGACATTAATTAAGAAATTTCGTCCAACCAAGCAACTCAACAGACAAAAACGAGCTTTAAAATGTCATCTCTAAGAACGGCACAGGAATTGATGAACACAATAACTTCTTAGGCCCAAAACATCGTTTTTCCATAGATACTCTGCTATTTAACCACTATGTATCCAGAAGCCTAAGGTTTTTGCTTCTTTCAACCATAGGACCAATTTATAGTGCATGACAAAAAATTGCTTTGACACAACCCTTAGGTTCAATTTACCTGCAATAAAGGGACGTCTTCTATTGGAAGTTCTGCACCAAGATCTCCACGAGCAACCATAGCCTACAAACTCCAAAAGTAAGTTTAGAATTTAGTGGACACAGAAACAACAGCAAAGAGCATGCTGCACATGCACACACAAAAATAGTCATCAAAGCACATGCCCTCCATGCACTAATTGAGAAGGAAATAGATAAAGAAGACATAGGAAACAATCAACAAAATGACCACACAAGACCGTCAAAGTTGCAGAGTTCACAAAGAGAAGTTAAAGAACACAAAAAGAACGCATTCATAAGCAGAGCATCTTAAGGATTTCCAAGAAAAGGATTCCAGAGAAACCAACAAAGAATACCACAACTAACCCCATCGGATGCAGATATTATTGAATGAAGATTTGCAATAGAATCAGCACTTTCAATTTTGACAATCACACGAATGTGTGCGTTGCATCCTACAAAAAATTGCCACAATACAATTAGATCAAGGGTAAATAGCATAAAACAAATATATGACTGCAAAGGAAGGAAAGATTTACTTCTGAGATAATCTTTCAGCTCGTGGACAACTTTAGCATCCTTAACAAAGGAGACAGCATAAAAATCAACTTGGTTGTCCACCCCAAATTTGATATCTTCCCAGTCTTTGTCTGTGAAATTTGGGATGCGTAGAACAAAGAAAACACCATTCCCATCAATAGCTTGTCGATGTACTTCATATCTACACCATTACAACTTTATGTTGAAATAGAATGTAACCTGTTATTGATGGTAAAGTTGCACTTTTCCCTCGCACGTTCAAATGACGCCTTGATTTTAGTTCTCCGCCATCAACTACGACGCACTTAACTGAATCATGTGTCTTTGCTTTTACAGCTAATGACATCATTCCACCTACCACAGAAACAGAAATTACATCACTTATTTCTAGCCAGACAATCAGTTACTTAGAAGCTAAGGACAATTTGTAGGAGTTAAAGAAAGCGACTCTACTTGATTTTGGGATTCTTGATGACCAGTATACATACAAAAAGAAAAACAAACGTAAACAAGATAATAACAATTGTTTCTCACCTTAAGAGACGCAGTCAGCTAAAGCATCTAAGAAATCCATGATTATAAACATTTCTACCAGCATATTGAAGAGAAAGTCCACAAGGAGAAAAGGATGATATAAATGGTGAAGCAACAATTTGCATCTTCATATGAAACATTTATAAAAACAGAGCTCCAATATAGCCATGGCAACTCAACGAAACGATATTCAAAACCTATTCAGGCGTTCTTTTAGATTTTAACTAAGAAGTAAGTATCATAAGCCACCTAAAGTACACCACAATCCTGAATAACTTTTAATGAAATTGACAAACTAGAAAACAAAAGCCGAGAACAGAACAGTTATCATGGATCATTTTTGATAAACGCAGAACAAGTGTCAAAAAGAGGGAAAATATGACTCTGTAAGCTATAACTATCCCGATATCACTCTGTAGGCTTACCATCTACAAGAAGTATGTCTCCAACCTCAACATCATTTACAAAGTCATCGTAATTTACACTAACAGTGTCTTCAGTGCATACTCCTCTTCTAATAGTGAAATTAAATTCTTGTCCCTCCTTCAGTATAATGGGTTGAGGCACGTCTCCACTTCTAACCTCAGGTCCCTGCATTAAAATTTGGACAAGTTTCAGAACCAAACCCAAGGTGCTATACAAATAATTAAAGTTAACGTATTTTTTGTCTTAAAGAAGAATAATTATGAGAAAAAACAAACTGTTAGTTAATAAAACCTTTACTTAACAAAAAGGCCTCCAAATTTAGAAAAAGAAATTAGAGAAGAGGGGTCTCTCTATGGAATAGTTATATATATATATGTAATACCTTTGTGTCAAGCATAATGGCAATGACCTTGTCATCAGATTGATCATTGTATTCTTTAACCAAATCGATGGTTTTCTGGTGAGACGCATGGTCTCCATGCGACATGTTCAAGCGAGCAACGTTCATTCCAGCATCTGCCAGTTTCCAAATCATTTCACGTGAGCTAGTGGAAGGCCCAATTGTACACACTATCTTGGTTTTTCTTAAGGATTTCGAATTTATCCTCTGTTCCAATGTCTCACTGCCACTGACAACAGGCTCCTAAAGCAACCCAATGTTTTAGAAGAAAACGACAAAAGACCAGTCAACCATGAAAAAGGAGACAAATCTTGAAGAAGAGAGCCCAAACTCACAGAGGATAAAGGACCGTTAGGAGACGGAAGTTTTTCTTCGGTAACGTCCATGGATTTAATGGCGAATCCAGCGTTGCGAGTGACACGTATCATCCGGAGACGCGAGTCCAAAAAGTAAGCATCGCTCAAGGACCTGAAGGACGAGGGGAGGCGCCAGTGGTCGGCGGAGATGCGAGAACAAATCTGGCCGATGGTCGCCATCTACTGGTGCTAGAGAGCAGAGCAGAGAGAAAGAAAATCTCCGGAGGGGAACAGGAGAAGAAAGCACAGGCAGACAGGGGCAGGGGAGAAAGTGCGTGTATGTGTTTGCCGATTACCTTGTGGTTTTTATTTTCTGTTTCGATACAGTAGTCGGAAAATGAGTGTCCCTTACTCGCGGGTTTTGCGCGTGTTGGGTGTTGGCCATAGTATGCGTCAGTCAAACTACGATTTTGGAGAAGCATTTTTCACTTTCAGAGGATTTTCTTTCGGGGGAGAGGACACTCGATGGCTTGGCCACCCTACTTTCCAGCGGGGTCTGTTTTTTTGACTCTTGTTGCGGGTTTAGTCGTGTTTAGTTATTACCTAATAGAAATTATTTATAATAATGAGATAAAATTTATTATTTTTATGCTTACGAAGCGAACTCATCATCACATTCAGTCTGAAGTCTCGCAATAAAACAGAGTCTGAAAAAATTTGATAGTACGTAACTTTACCCTTACATAATAAAAAGGCTATTTTCGGTTGACCCACATGCAAATATAATAACAAAAGAACGATGTAGGTTAAAAAGTAAAAAAAGTAAAACTAGCACACTAAATAATTATGTAAATAAAATTATAATAAATACATAAATAAATAAAAATAAAATATAACTCGACTTTTAAAAATAAAATATATTTTAAAACTAAAATATAACAAAATATATCATCTCTTTGTCAGTAGAAAAACACCAATACTTAAATAATAAGAGAGCAATAAAGTATCAAAAACTCTACTTTAACTCAACATATAAAAACACAAAACGTATGAAACTATAAGATCGTTAAGCATAAGAAATTAATTTTAATATAAACCCAACAATATCAAATGCGTCCAGATTGAAAGGGGATCCTCTGTCCCCCTTCTCCTGTCCCTACCCAGTATCTAGCCCATCTGAGTCTTTCATTTATGCATGTTCCATATGAATGGACGGCTCAAATGGGCTGAGTACCGGGTAAGGACAGGAGAAGGGAACAGAGGATCTGTCCCGTCCAGTCCAGATTAATATAATCAAACTCGCTTATTGTGCGAACTGGTAGAAGAAAATACTAATTAATTTTGACTAATTTATTGAATTATTTAATTTTAAATTGTTAATTAAAATACATAAGTGAGATGAACGTGACAAACATGCGACTGGGTCTATAATTGTCGGCTTATTACCGTTTATGTTTGATTTTTTGATAGAATTCAACAAGGGCGTCTTCGTTGCATTGTTAAGAAACACAAGAAAGAGAGAGAGTTTACATCCATACAGAATCAACTTATAAAATATTGCCAACGCTTCGCCGCCGCTGACGAATCTTGTGATGGTCCCATTGATAAATGCCACGTGTCATTTACGTCATCCGACGGCTGTTTACGCCGTCCAAACCAACTCCCACTGACGATTGGGGGATATTCGTATTACGGTTCCAATACGACTTTGGTTGATGAGGCAAACTAAGAGCGTTGTTTTAAACGTGAAAGATGCAACACAAGATAGGATTGTTCACGTAACATCAATTGTTTTTTTTGGGTACATTCAATTCTATATCCGTAGACTCTCATTTATTATTTTTCTTATTATATTGAAAAAATTTAAAATGCACACAATAATTTGATAATTATATTTTAATTAAATTATTTAAAATTTAACAATATAAAATTAATATGAAAATATTTAAAGGATTGTTATTATCCATTTTATTAAATTATATACTTATTTATTCTAATTTGATTTTTTTTTAGTATCAATTTAAGATTCAAAGTCCACCATATTTATAAGATTTATAAGATAATTTTTGGGTTTTCTATGAAATAAAATGAAAATTATTTGTTTCATATAAATTTTATGAATAAATATTAGCTAACAATAATAATTGTCTTTCTTCTAACTATGTGTATTGAATTTATAGTTCATTCCTAAAACCAATTTTTTTTGTTTAATTATCGTATATATAATATATCATATTCAAATTTCACTTCTCTTTCTTTTTTTATTTTATGTTTTAAAACAAGTTTGACTCTTTTTATTAATGATAACTTGAATTTGAGAGAGAACAATTTTAAGTTTTAATAACTATTGTTATTAAAAACTAATTAATTAATAATTAATCAATTAATTTTTGTAAATTAATAAAGTATTATAAATCAATTAATTTTTATTTAATAATATTTTTTAATTATATTTC
>JANIHZ010000001.1:38457823-38473059 GCA_027478365.1 Erythroxylum rufum
GAAAATTTAAAATTTTGAGAATTGAATTGAGAAAATCTCAAGAGGTTAGATACTTTAAAATATGTTTTTTTAAAAAATTAACTTTTTAAAAAAATTAACTTTTTACAATCGTCTTAATATAATCTCTAATTGACAAAATATTTAATTTTGTTAATTATCACATTAGTATCAATGTGACTCTTATTTAATTTTTTCTCATTTGTTTGAATCCACCCTTGTAATTAATTATTCCTTGTCTTCCACTCGAATCTAATCTCTAATTCTCAAAACATATATGGGAGCATGGATTTGCCAACCTATGAGGCTATAGATCCCGCTATCAGAAGCTTTTCTTAAGTTTTCTTTAGCAGCCCCATCAAGCTAACCTCTACTAATAGTCGGAGATTACATTGAGTTTCAATTTACAACAATAAAATTCCAAAACAATACCCCCAATGATATTAATCAATCCTCCGCTTGCACATCAATTACACTTCTTTTCAAGTTTTACTTTTGGAATGATAATCTTAAGCACACCATTACTCAAAAGGCTCATATTTTATCATTCTGGCATTGTCTGGGAGGAATAGAGAAGTTGGTTGGGTATACACCTTGGAAACACGATGAACGTCGTCCTTTTGGTTCTTTGCTTCCCTTTTGTTTCCCTTCGAAACACATTGTATTATTATTAAAGCAAACTCTTGACAATTTTAAGCTATATTTAAATGGATGTAAGATTTTTAATGAAATAGAATAGAATGAAATGATTTATAATAGAATAGAATTTAAATAAATGTAATATTAAAATTTTGTTATTTGAGAGGGATGAAAGGGTTCATAATGTAATATAGTGAAATTTTATTTATCATTTTACATTTCATCCTAAATCTCCTAAATTAGGGATAACTTATTTTTACTATTTATGATAGAATGAGATGTAATGTGAAACTCTTTCCTTCCATCCTATTCCATTCCATTCTATTATAAACCCTCATCTCAAACTATGGAATAATATTATATTTCATTAATAACCTCCTAACTAAACATAGCCTTAATCTCAATTCCAAGTATATCAACTCTTGCACACTTAAGGGCACTCGTTTCCTCCCTCTTGAAACGAGTACTAATAAATCTCCTCACAAATTGGATTAATAATTTTTAAAATTAAAATTATATTTAATTTCTTTACTAGTTTAACTAAATAACTAAAGATAGTAATAAAAAAAGTGTTAATTAATCACGCGAATGATGAGAAATTAAAACACATAAATTCACGTTGAAAATGACTAAAAATTTATGCTCAGAATTGTCACAATTCTATTTCAAGTAAATCTCATATTTTAGAGTTCTATTTCGAATAAAATATATATATTAGAGTTATATTTTGAGTAAACTTCTAGTTAGGGTGTTATTTTTCATTATAAATAGTAGAAGGAGGGTAGAATTTTTATCAGTAAATTTGATCTCATTTGAACTTTTCTTTAAATCTTGGATTGGAGTTGGTATATTTTTTATTCTTAGATTAGAGTAAGTTATTTCTACTTTATGTTAGGTGGGGTTAGAGCTTTGAAAAACTAAAGATTGGCCTTCTCATAATGGCCAACAACACCAATAACAAAATTCATGGGTTACCTAAAATTTGGAGAGCAATTGACGAACAAAAGGAGTCAAGTCACAATATAGAATAATAATTGGTAAAGACAAGAGTTCCCTTGTAACTATTATTGCAAGGATATAATAATAGGAGAACTAGGATCAAATTGATAGGGAAGATGGCCTTATAATACATTCTTAAATTCAAAATTGTGCACTATAGATTTATAATAATAGTTCTAGCAATGAGAAAGAAGTTCTTCATTAAAGACATGATAAAGAAGAATCTAAGTATAAAATAAAGGCAGATTTCTCATCCTTTAGTGGTGATTTAGATATAGAAGCATTTTTGGATCAGTTAATATTGGTAGAATATTTCTTTGACTATATTGAGATTCCTAAGAAGAGGAAAGTCAAGTTGGTAGTTTATAGATTAAAAAGGAAAGTATTAATAAAGTATTATAAAGAAGGATGACATAATAATTAAAGGGGAGATTTCTACCACCAGATTATGAAAATATATCTTTTATAATAACTAAAATGCTACCAAGGAAGTAGGATGTTCATTAATATACCACACATTTTTTAACATTGGTAGCCCATAATCAATTATCTGAAAAACCCCAATAAGCTTTAAGGTACTTGAGAGGATTGAAGTCAAATATAATAGATAAGATTGAGATTTAAATGGTATTAAAAATTTAAAATGCCAGGCACTTGGCTATGAATGCATAATTTATGCTTACTGAGAATTCAAGGGAGTTTAAGTGGTATAGAAATGAAAAGACTTCCATTAAGAAAGGAAAAGAAGTGTTAATATAGCCTCAACATATGGTAGTGGTGGGAAAAGCAATAGTTATGGTAAAATTTCAATCAAGGTAGGTTTATCAACCCCAAAATCTGCTGATCCTTATGCCAATTGCCAAACACATCCTGGCTAAGTGTTATAGACATAATGAATCAGATCATAAATCTAATGACTACCCAAAAAGGGAAGTGGAAAATATGGTGGAGCAATATGAAGATTACGAGGAAGAAGAAAATGTGCACCTAAAGGATATGATTGAAAGCAATAAGAGAAAGAGGATGATGATACTTTTGTAGGAGTGATTAGAAGGTTAATGATATCCCACAAGGAGTAAGATGATTTGTAAAAACATAAGCTTTTTTGGCAAGGTGTATAATGTAAGGGAGCTTATATGAGTTAATTATAGATGGAAATAGTCAAAAAAATATTTTAAGTAAGACAATGGTGAATAAATTAAAGTTGACCACTATGCCAAATCTCGAACCTTATAGCATTAGATGCATCAAGGATGTTTGAGAAATATTTTCTAATGAACGTTGTAAGGTCTTATTCTTAATTGGTAAATATTATGATGAACATTTTTTTAATGTTGTTGATATGGATGTATTCCAAGTATTTTTTTTGATAGACCATGACAATATAATATTGATGCAATATATTTAGGTAGAAAAAATATTTACCAATTTATGAAAGATGGTATGAAATATACTTTAGTACCTCTCAGTGAGAAAAAGAGTGTGAAACCCTATACAAAGAGAAAAAAAAAACCTTTATTACAAGGAAAAAAGAATAAATAAAAATTAATGAGTGAGATAAAAGAAACAAGAGAGGTGTATTTATTAATTATAAAAAGAGAAGATGTAAGAGAAGTGATTAATTGATTATTTATCGGGGATGTAGTTCTTGATGATTTATCGACAAATGCTTACTTGACTATTTATTTATTTCCTAATGCTTTTTAATTAAAGTTTATTTTGCATCTAAGATACTTTTTTTGGTTTATATTTTAGTTTAGGTATAAGTTGGAGGAAAAAGAACCAAAATAAGTTAAATTCACAGTTTTGGGCAATTTTGCTACTGTTCAATCTTAGTTTCCTTCATGGTTAAAAATGAGATGAATTAGGGTGAAATCGGAGATTGAGAACAAAATAATTAGAGTTATTTTAGAGGAACATGCTCGTGCAAAGAAGTACTCACCTGTGTAAGTGGCTTACACAGTCATGTGAGGGACCATGTAAGTGAATATAAACGTTTACTATTTCAAAGACAATTTTTCCTATGTGAAAATGTACACACCTGCGTAAGTTATTTACACAATTGTATATGTTATCTATGTAAATCTTTGGAATCGTGTGCCTTTGCAATTTTCAAAGAATTAAAGCTAGGTTAATAGACAAAATCACCTATATAGACGTTTGGCTAACCGTATCCACTCTAAAAACCCTAATTATAAAGTATAAAAGGCAATTAAAAAGGCTAATTAAAAAGGTATATACATGAGGGACATCAACATATGCTTATTTTTCTCCTTGGATGTGTTCTTTAAAGAGCTATGGGTGGCTAATTCTCTTCCTTCTAGTTCAAGGGCACATAAAATCCTAATCACTTGTTTGTGTATAGATTGATTCCAATAATAATTTTCTTATCCCCTTTTAAAATTGACATGTATAAAGTTTATGATTTATGTATGAACGATTTAGATAGGATATGTAGATCATTCATGTATAGATTTACTACCAAAATTATGATTACAATACATAATTATTGTCAATCTAATTCATGTGTGGCAAAGTAATGATTATGCTTCATTAAGGATAACATATCATAAGTTAAATAATATAATCTAGCCTATTTTCCTGATTCTTAATGCTACTGTTACACTAAATCTAGAGAGTCTATTCTAAGTTGTTTGACAGTTAGATTTAATTCAAGAACTTATTTTAATTAGTTACAATCTAAGAAAAAATTAGGGTTAATAGAGCTTATTGTTAATCTATAGTTAATAATTTCAAAGGGAGGAACGAAAAAAAACGTTGCACTTAATTATGCATGTTTATATAAAGGCTAAGATTGAACCAAGAACTCGACTTAAATCCATTGATTACTCTTTATAAATTTGATTTTTTTATAGTTTAATTTTATTTGATTGGATTAATCAAATTCTTTAAAACCCTCTATCTTATTACACTAATTAGTCCAATTAAAAATTTATTCACGCTCTTTTTGGTATGCTTAACACATATAAAAAAAATTTAGTATCATTGCTCGGGAGTAGTGTTGATTTGGATTTTGTATTTGGTATCAAATGGTGTTTTATATATTTGTCTATAATCAATTTTTATATTTGTTTCTTGATCTTCTTTATGCTTGTTAGTGTTTATGCATAATAAGGTCTCTTCATCAAGGGCCGTTATAATTTTTTAGTTCGATTTACTTTAATAACTCTTGTTGTTAAAAATATATTAGTTTATTAATTAATTTCTCAATCTTCGTTAATTAATAAATTCTTATAAACTAAAATAAATCAATTAATTTTTATTTAATAATCTCTTTTTTCAATTAATTAACTTCAAATTCTTTGATAAGTAAAGATAATATTTTTTAATTATATTTCAAATTCTTTAATATATAAGGTCAATCTATTTTAATCAAATTTTAAATTCTTTAATTTTATTTACTCTTTAATCAGTTTTATGATAATCTATAGTTCAATTTTCGGTCCGGTTTTAAAAACATTAATTTTGATAGTATCTTAATTATTATTTTTATCAAATGTTTTTATTACAATTTGAAACATTATTTATTTTATTTGTTGTTGTTAAATAATTAATTAATTAATTAAATCACGCAATTTCTTCCTTATTTGTTTTCACATATTTCAACATTTTTGTTGTAATTGTCTATGATTTTAATTTCATAAGCCTTCCTTAAAAAGGTTTGGTTAATTAATTGATTTGTCGTGAGATGTGACATTTAATTTACACAAAGGAATGAATCTTTTTAATTCCCAAGAGACGAAGTATCACAAAGGTAAAAAGTACAATTTCTCATTTATACTTACACTGGCCACTACAGGTACTAGTAACAATAATCATGGTTTAAAATGTATTGTAAATAGGAATGATAAAATTGAACTCGATCTCAGTGAGGAGTTTCTCTCGTCTTGTCTTACGACAAGTTATGGAAGATCAGAAATGTGATGACGTTTCAGTCCGGAGAGCCCGCCTTTCAGTGGACGATGAAGGCAAAGGAGGTTTGGTCTATAAGGATGCAGATTTGGAGCAGGAGGAACACAATAAGCTGTGTTTGGTTGGTAGGTTTTTGACGGAAAGAACTATCAACTACAACGCTACGATTAATACTATTGCAGCCTTGTGGCGTCCGACGATGGGGACGGAAGTTCGTGATTTACCCGGAGAGTTATATGTTTTTCAATTCTTTCACGATGTGGATATCTATAGAGCAATGGAAATGAGTCCTTCTATTTTTGATCACCAGCTCTTGATTGTGGAGAGGATAGGAGAAAATGTTCCTCCAAAAGAGATTCCTTTGGTGCATATCTGGATACAGTTGCATGGTCTTCAGGCGGAATTCCGTTCGGAACATGTAGCGAAAGATATCGAGAATGATATCGGAAAGTTTGTGGGAGCTGACCCGAAAAACTTTGAAGACATCAACAACAATGTCATTTGCATAAGGGTGAGATATGATGTTAGAAAACCAATACAGAAGGGTATACGACTTCGTCGTAGTAAGGGAGAATGGTTCTGGGTGGAATTTGTGTATGAACGACTCCCTACATTTTGCTTCTTGTGCGGTTTGTTGGGACATACGGATCGTTTTTACCTTAGATTGGTTGATTATCCTATTGGCTGTGCACCAAAAAATTATACGTCGTCCATTAGAGCTTCTTCACGACGTGCGCAGACCAATGTTGGTGTAAGGTGACTCCGACACCAGGGGCACTAGTGGTCGAAGAAGGTTCAGGAAAGGAAGGTGGCGGAATGAACATGCATGGCAATCCCTTGAATCAAGGAGGTGATCTACGTAATCCCACCAATCATGCTGTGTATTCAAAATTGAATAAGGGCAAGGATAAGGAAGGTCTGACTCAAGAGGATTTGATAGGGGGCAATGAAGATATGGTTATTAATGACCAAATCAGTGAATCAAATCCCCAACAAGGGGAGGGGTTGACGATTACGGACCCTAAAAAAAGAAGAACGGGCCAAGATGGGCCTCTAAATGAAACTTAATAGACCAAAGAACTGTCATAGAAGAGTAGCAGCTCTACTTCAAAAAACTTGCATGGGGCGGGTTCTGGTACTTAAACCCGCCGACCCGAATGAGTTGTGTTAGCTGGAACTATCGGGGGATTGGCAACCCTTGATCAGTACAAAACTTACACAAAATTGTAAGGAAAAAACGGCCAAATTTTATTTTTTTAGTCGAAACTTTATGTAATGCTAATAAAGTTACTGAAATCATATGGTTTTTGGGTTACTATGATTTTGTTAATGTGGATTGTGTGGGCCATAGTGGAGGGTTGGCTCTTTTATGGAGGAATGTTAACTTAATAGAGACTATTTTTAAATCAGTTAGGTGTATTGACGTTGCGGTAACGATCCACAACATGGGTCAATGGAGACTAACAGGAGTTTATGGGAACCCTAATCGAGCAAGACACAAAAAAACATGGACTCTTATTCGCAACCTAGCTACTCTTAGCCCTCTTCCATAGGTTTGCCTAGGTGATTTCAATGATGTTCTAGCACAACATGAGAAACGAGGGGGTAGGAGGCAGCCAAAGGCTCTAATTCAGGGTTTCCGAGAGTCAATTTCGGCTACAGGGCTTTCAGATTATCCTATGGGGGGTTATAAGTTCACATGGGAGGCTGGCAGAGGTTCGGATAGATGGGTGGAAGAAAAGCTGGACAGGTTTCTTGCGAATGCTACATGGATTAGTAAGTTTATGTCAGCTCAAGCTTACACAATGGATGTCTCTACCTCAGAACACTTACCAATCTTCCTTGAGGTTCGAACTTTTTTTAATAGACAAGTTGTTAGATGGTTCAAATTTGAGAATTGCTGGCTAAGAGAGCCAAGGTGTCGAGACATTGTAGCTGAATCATGGAACAATCCGAACCTGAGGGGTGTATTTTCGAAATTGCATTCCTGTAGTGATAATTTACTCAGGTGGGGCCAAGACTTGCGTGTCCTACACAAGCAGGAACTCCTAGACTGCAAACGTATCTTAAAGCGTTTGCGTGGCTCACATATTCCATAAAAAATACAGCAGTTTGAGGAGGCAAAGCGGAACTATACCCAGCTCTTATTGGATAGAGAAATTAAATCAAAGCAGCGATCAAAGGTATTTTGGTTAAAGGAAGGTGATCTGAGCACTCAGTTTTTCCACTCTTCAGCAACCAGTTGACAGAAGAAGAAAAAATCATTAAGAGATTAAAAGACAAAGATGGAGTTTGGCGTAGAAGGGGTGAAGAACTGGATGGAGTTGTGACGAATTACTTCCAAGCAATATTTCCTGATCCTATAATTGCCTGTATTCCTCACTATGTCTCCCAAGCAAATAATGATTTTCTACTGGCACCATATACACTTGAGGAGGTTAAAGCTGCGGTATTTAGCATGGGAGCAGAAAAATCCCCTGGTTTAGACAGTTTAAACCTAGCTTTCTACCAGCGACATTGGGATATTATAGGAGTAGAGGTGGCTAACTTATGCATCATGTTCCTAACAGAGGGCAAATTTCAAGCTTCTTTGAATGAAACAACAATTGTTCTTATTCCTAAAAAAAAACAATCCATAAACAATGGGGAATTTGCGGCCTATAGCCTTATGCAATGTGTTCTACAAGATTATGTCGAAGATGGTGGCAATGCGACTCCAATCTTTACTTCCGCAGATTATCTCACCAACTCATTCAGCTTTCATCAAGAACAGAAACATCCATGATAATAGTATTATAGCCTTTGAATTGATGCACTATTTCAAAGGTAAGAGAAGAGGTCGTGACTATTTTGTCACTCTGAAGATTTTTGTTAGTAAAGCGTACGATCGAATGGAATGGTCCTATCTTCTAGATGTTTTAAAGAAGATGAGATTTGCAGAGTGGTGGATTTCACTCATATAGTGGTGTGTTACTTCAGTTCAATACTGTGTCCTTCATGATGGGGCAGAATTGGATCCAATCTCACCATCCAGAAGCTTAAGGCAGGGAGACTTTTTGTCACCATATCTATTTACTCTTTGTGCGGAGGGGTTTTCAAGGTTAGTGGATGTTAAATTAAGAGAAGGACAGCTTCATAGATGTAGTATTGCACGAGGGGCACCAGAGATATCACATATGCTTTTTGCCAACGACAGTCTCGTGGTATTTCAATGCAAAGACAAAGAAGCAGAAACCATCAAGCAGCTTATCCAGGTTTATGCATAGGCGTCTGGACAATTAATAAATTTAACTAAGTCGGCTATTTGTTTTTCGACAAACACTCCCACTACTACCCGAAATCAAATTTGTTTCATTATTGGGATTGAAGAACAGGCAAACCTTGGCAATTATCGCAGATTCCCATCGGTTGTCGGCATTAACAAGAAAGAGGTCTTTGGGTCTCTCAAAGAAAGAGTCTGGCAGAGACTGAACTTATGGAAGAAAAGATTTCTCACCAAAGCCGGCAAAGAAATAATGCTGAAAATGGTACTCCAAACTCTTCCGAACTATGTAATGAATCTTTTGCTTTTACCAAAAACATTATGTAAAGAATTGCAACAACTTATGAACATGTTTTGGTGGGGAAAATGTCAATAATGAACAGGGGATACACCAAATGAACTAGGAAAGGATGTGCAAACCATGAATTGAAGGAGGCTTGGTGTTTAAACAGCTCCATCAATTTAATCAAGCAATGCTAGGGAGATAAGCTTGGTCATTAGTGCAGAAACCAGATTCTTTGGTTGCAAGAATTTTAAGAGCTCGTTATTTTCCTGGGGCAAATTATTTGTGTAACATTCCGTTACCTACGGGAAGGTTAGAATAGTAAATATGAGTAACCAATGAGAGCTTCGAAAAGCATTTTCATGCTCATGCATAACGTGTCATATACATATATGTGAATAGTGAGATTTTTGCACGTGAAAATAATTGTACATACATTCATTGACATTTCAACAAAATGCAATAATGAACGGGGGAATTGGTGGGACAAATGTCAATAATAAACGGGGGATACACTGGATGAACTAGGAAAGGATGTGCAAACCAAGAATTGAAAGAGGCTTGGCATTTAAACAGCTCCATCAATTTAATCAACCAATGCTAGGGAGATAAGCTTGGTCATTAGTGTGGAAACCAGATTCTTTGGTTGCAAGAATTTTAAGAGCTCGTTATTTTCTTGGGGCAAATTATTTGTGTAATATTCCGTTACCTGTGGGAAGGTTAGAATAGTAAATATGAGCGACCAATGAGAGCTTCGAAAAGCATTTTCATGCTCATGCATAATGTGTCATACACATACATGTGAATAGTGAGATTTTTGCACATGAAAATAATTGTACATGCATTCATTGACATTTCAACAAAATGCATATACTCTCAGTAGCATTTTCTAACTCTTATGCTTGAGTCTTCGCTAGAAATATAACTCCAATATTCACTTTTGACTCATTATTTATTCATTTCTGATTTATTCCTTCATTGGTCATTCTTAAATTGAATCAACCGGTTTACTGACCCTATCTCGGTGATTTCTTAGTATTATCCTCAATATTGTTCATAAAATCCTTGTCAATCAACTATTTCTCATGATTACTTATTAGTCATTCTTAGTACCTCAAGAAAATCAATTTCAACATTTCGTAATATCTTAATATGATCAATTCATATCATAACCTATATGATTAAACACGTAACACATGCTCATGGGTGTGACTCATACTCATGCGACTTAGACTAGGGATCAGTTGCCATTGTCTGCTGTGACATGACTTAAATGCATGTAACTTGATTAAATTGTATTGAATAAGAAGTGTAAAATGTGTAATGATGTGAATTATGTGTTATGTGATTGGGAGTATTTGCCAATATTTTTCAGGTCTTTGAGAGTATCACCTTGTTAAGGTGTGCTCACATTGAGTACAAGATGTACTCAGATTAGGAAAAAGAATAAACTAAGCTCGATATAAATTGGTTTGCATGAAATTATTATGAGTTAGTGTTACTGATAAAATGATGTTTCAATTTGTCTAACAACGGTTAAAGGTTAGTTCTTAAAAATGTCAAACATGCACTAAGAATTCACTTGAATTTGATATCTGCAGGAAAATTGACGGAGATGGTTACTGCAAATGTCTTTAATAATAGACATTGGAAACTTACAAAAGGTTCGATGGTTGTGGCTCTAGGTAGCAAGTCCTCTAACTGGTACATATTGCAAGGTTCTATTTTTGAAGGCTTAGTGAATACGGTAAAGAGTGATATCACATCAAAATTATGGCATAGAAGACTGAGTTATGTGAGTGAGAAGGGGATTAATTGTTTGGCCAAGAAAAAATTGCTTCAAGGGGTTAAGGAAGCTAGTTAAACAAGTTTGTTCATTGCTTGGCTGGGAAACAAAGAAGAGTTTCTTTTAAGAGTCATCCTTCTTTAAGAAAGTTTGATTTACTAGATCTGGTTCAATCAAATGTTTTTAGTCCTTTGAAGGTAAAATCACATGGTGGTGCATTGTATTTTGTGACATTTATTGATGATAATTCTAGGAAGCTTTAGGTTTATGCTTTAAGGACCAAAGATTAGGTTTTTGAGAAGTATAAAGAATTTCATGCCCTAATTGAAAAACAAACTAGAAAGAAATTGAAATGCATCTGCACTAATAATGGTGGTAAATATTGTGGACCATTTGATAACTATTATAGAGAGCAAGGTATTAGACATTAGAAAACTCCTCCAAAGACTCCTCAATTGAATAGTTTAGCAGAAAAGATGAATAGAACTTTAAGTGGAGAGGATTAGATGCTTACTTGCATAAGCAAAGTTGCTAAATTCTTTTTGGGCTGAAGCACTTTGCACAGTTGCTCATGTTATCAATTTGTCACCCACTATAGCTTTGGATGGTGATGTTCCTGATAGAGTTTGGTTTGACAAGGATGTTTCCTGTAATCACTTGAGAGTTTTTAGTTGCAAAACATTTGTGCATGTTCCTAAGGATGAGAGGTGAAAACTAGATTTTAAGAGCAGGTACTGTATCTTTATTGGTCATGGTCAAAATGAGTTTGGTTATCTATTGTATGATCCAATTGAGAAGAAACTCGTCAGAAGTCATGATGTAGTGTGTTTTGAAGACCAAACTATTGAGCATATTGAGAAGGCAAAGAGAAGAGATTCTTAGAGCCTGATCGCCTGGTTGATGTTGAGTTAGTTTCTATAAATGATAACCCGAATGTAGTTGGAAATGACCTTCAAGATTATGATGGTCAATATGACAGTGAAGATCATGATCAAGTGCAAAATGATCAACAAAATGTAGACACTTTTGATGCTCCAGTACATGATGTTGCAGTGGATCAATAACCAACACTTATAAAGGCTCCAAAGACTTTCTTAGAAGATCTGTTAGGAAGAGGATACCTTCATCACATTATTCTCCCAGTGAGTATGTATTTATCTCTGAAGGGGGAGAGCCATAAAATTTTAAGGAAGCCATAGATAGTGAGCAGAAGAAGAAGTAGTTTGAAGCAATGGAAGATGAGATGAAACCACTTCATGACAATCTCACATTTGTTAAATTTCCTAAGAACTAACAAACTTTGAAGAACTGATGGGTTTTCATATTGAAACATGAAGATGATACTTTAGTTCTATGGTATAAAGCTAGATTGGTTGTCAGGGGCTTTTGTCAAAAGAAAGGAGTTGATTTTGAAGAAATCTTTTCTCTAGTAGTAAAGACGTCATCCATTCGAGTTGTGATGGGTTTGGCAGCACACCTTGATTTAGAGATTAATCAGATGGATGTTAAGACTACTTTTCTTCATGGTAATTTGGATGAGGAGATATATATAAAGCAACCAGAAGGTTTTAGAGTCAAAGGGAAACAATATTATGTTTACAGATTAAGGAAGAGCTTGTATGGTTTGAAACAAGCTTCAAGGCAATGGTATAAGCAGTTTGATTTAGTTATAAAACAGCAAGGCTTCAAAAAGACTTCCTCTGATCATTGTGTTTATGTGCATAATTTTTCTGATGATGACTTTATCATTTTGTTACTATATATTGATGATATTCTTATTGTTGGTTATATTACTTGCAAGATTGCTAAGTTGAAGTAGGATCTGAGTTAGTCTTTTTCTATGAAAGACTTAGAACCAGTAAGACATATTCTTGGCATGAGGATCATTAGTGATAGAAAGGCCAAGAAGTTATGGCTATCACAAGAGAAGTACATCAAAAAGTACTTCAGAGATTCAACATAGATAAGGATAAAGTTGTAAGTACACCTCATCGTACATACTTTAAGTTAAGTAGAAAGCAGTGTCTTTTAAATGAGAAGGAAAAGGAAAATATACAAAGAGTTTCTTATACTTTAGCTGTGGGTAGTTTAATGTATGCTATGGTTCGTACTAGGTTAGATATTACTCATGTTGTTGGTATAATTAGCAGGTTTCTTTCTGATTCGGGAATTGACCATCGGTACGTTGTGAAATGGATTATGAGATATCTCCGTGGGACATCTACTGTGAGTCTGTGTTTTAGAACAGGGAAGCCTATTCTTTAGGTTACACTAATTTTGATTTAGCAGAAGATGTTGATACAAGATCAGGCTATTTGATTACCTTTGTGGGGGAGCAGTAAGTTGGCAATCCAGATTACAAAAATGTGTTGCTTTATCTACCACAGAAGCAGAGCTTATAGTTGTTGTAGAAGCATGCAAAGAATTGTTATGAATAAAAAGATTCGCGAGGGAACTTGGATTTACTCAAGAGAAGTATGTGTTACACTGTGATAGTCAAAGTGCGATGCAACTAACTAAGAATTCCACATTCTATGGTAGATCAAAAAATATTGATGTTGGATACCATTGGGTTAGAAATGTTTTGGATTCTAAGTTGATTGAGCTCCGAAAGGTTCATACAGATGATAATTGTTCTGATATGATGACCAAGTATGTGCCAAGAAGGAAGTTTTAGACATGTTGTTTGATCGCCAGGATGGTGAACACCTCCATATAATCAAGAAGGGAAGATTTATTGGGCTTTGGGTCCCTTCCTATACAGAAAAACCCATGTTTTTGACCGGCTATATTAATTAATTATTGGCTTATAGTGTCCAACCTCTTCTTCACAATGAGTCAGCAAAATGCAAGAAAAGGAGGGAACATAGTGTAGAAAAGTTGTAGGGGAGTTATGGACGACTAACTTCACCTTTCTTCTCGATCTGCACTCATCTACCGTTGGATCGAACTAAAAATTTAGGAGTGTATTCTTGAGACAGTCCTCTGCATTCTGAACGGGCAGCTTTTGTTTGGAGCTTTGGATGTTTAGATAGGAGCCTCAGAACAATGACATGTTTTTGGTGATTTTTCTCTTTTTATGTTCCTAATAATGTTATCTTGTGTAGTTGCTTATTTCTCTTATTGTTGCTGAGTTTGTGTCTTTGGGAAGAGGATATTTATACACATTTTAATTTAGTGGGGCTATTTTTTAGACTGGAGGTCCCGTGGTTTTTACTATTGATGGATTTTTCACGTTAAAAATTGCAGTGTCTTTATTGTTATTTGAGTTGTTGTTATTGCTGGCGAATTGTTGTTACTCCTATTACTCAAATAAATTTGGATAAATTTGGAAAGTTTTGGTATTGTATTTACACTTCTACATAATTTAGCAATATCAAGTTTTTCCCAACAAATATGATTTATTGTCATTTACACTATAAGAAGTGATTTAATTAATAGCATAAATCTTTAAAAATATTTTAATATGAAAAGTTATAAATTTAAGTGAACAATAAAAATTATAACTCAGTTAAAATTTTTCAAAAATGATATAATCGTTAATTAGATTATATTAGTCATTTGATAGTGCAGTAAGTTATGCCATCAAATATGTCTCATTCATATCATGTTAGACCAAAATTAAAAAATATATTTAATTATATGATTTGATCCCTTCTTCCATAGCATTCTCGCCATCATTGCAGACTGTTGTCTCCATCTTCGACTCTTTCCTATCTATCCTTTCATAAATTCCCTCACCTCAGCTCTTCTCACTTTCGCCAACCCAACGACCATCATCTGTCTTTACTTTTATTCCTACTTTCATCTCCTCCATGATGGAATGAAGCAGCCTAGGATTAGAAATATGTATACAGGCAAACCAATCATAAGAATCGAAACAAGACAAACCTATTGAAAAAACTTCTTTCCGCAAATCTTTTTATCCTTACAGCCTTCTATCGTGTAACCTTAATTGTTTCTGAAAACCTTTGTTTCTGGGTGGGCAGAAAGAATGTATCGTGTGTTTTCTTTAGAGAGTTTACGAGAGAGTTGATGTTTTCTCTCTAAATTTTCTAAAAGATGCATTTTCACTTTGATAGGAAGAAAGACACACATATATATAGAGAACTCTCTCATTTCCGCATAAGAAATAATCGCTAAGATTACACTGTTTATCAATTATGCGGTTTGTAATTCAAATCAATATATTTTCTATTTCATTTAAAATAATCTGTTGCTTATTTAAATTACAAATAATACACTTGTGGTCCAAACAATTAAGGCACGACAGGGGCCGCAGGAAAAAATTAATAAGACTAAAATTATAATAAGAATCTATACAGGACCAGTATATT
>JANIHZ010000001.1:38780087-38790849 GCA_027478365.1 Erythroxylum rufum
ATAAAGATATAAAAAAAGATTATAATGATTTGATTAAATTTTGATATACTTAATTCCTCCTTATTTTTGATCTTTTACTTGAATTGTATATTTGCTCTATTTTATTCATTTTCTCGATTCATTGATTGTTCATTTTTTTTCAATCGATTCATTTACTCACTTTATCGATCAATTGAACTTCATCATTTACATATTGCATCATTTTATTATAATAGAATTACTAATATTATCAAAATATAATTTATTATTAATAACATGTTTTTTTATTATCAAAGGTTACAATCTCACTTGGTCAGTATTTGAATTAAAAAACCAATAATTAATATTAAACAAAAATATAACAAGTGAATCATTGATTACATAATTCTATTTATTTTCATTTTTATCTTCTATAATCCAACTAATTAGTCACGTGCAAGATAATTTTTGTTTGTTAATCATGGGAGCTTAGTCAAAATTATGAAATTAAAATATAATAAGGTTTTATAACTAAATTAAAATTTTCAATTGATGATTAAGTTCAAATTTAATAAAAGTAAACAGAATTAAAAATTCATTTATGTCCTTAATTATTTACAAATTTAGTAAATTTAAACTTTCGATTAATCTTTTTATATTTTATTGAAAATAATATATGATAGAGTAAGAGTATATTTAAAGCTTAATTTTTTTAAAAATTAAAATTTCCCAAAACCAGCATTTTCCCGCGCCGTTAAATTTTTAGAATATCATATTTCTCGCGTTGCTGAGCCAATGGAAAAACCGAAAAAAGAGAATATGACACGTATTAAAGTCCCAAGTTTTACTTGTGCCACGTGGCATCTAATAGGTAACTCAACCTCTGTTTAAGTTTATGATATTTTATTATGCTCTATAAATTTTAGCCTTTTATGTAAATTAAATATTCACATTAATAAATGGTTAAAATTTATATAACAAAATATGATAACATGACACTCACCGTCAGGCAACCCTACGTGGCACGGAAGCAAACTAACCGCATTTTGAGATGACCACAATGTTTGAAACGTGTCCTCACGCAGTTGCAGACTCTCTGCCCGTCCCGCCATTGTCTCTTTCCCTCACGTCTTCTCTGATCTGTCTATCTCTCTTTCAAAAGATAAAAAAAGGTTACCTTCATTGATGATTTCGCCTTTTCTAAACCGGCAATCCAATCATGATCCTACATTGGTTTTCTTTCAAGTTCGATTATTGCTTCTTTTTAGAGGGCAAGTTTTTTGCTTTCTTCTCATTTTTTTGATTTTTCTCGTCCTGGTCAAAATACGAAATGTTGTTTATTTTATAGCAAGTTTAGTACTTTTTCAAGAAAGTTGAAATATTTAGATGTAATCTTCTTTGGGGCAATTTGGATTTGGTTGAATAGAGATGTCTAGCAATTTTGACACTGTGAGGCAAATCCCACCTGGGATTTTGGTTACAAGAAGCTTAAGAGGCAGAGACTGGAGCCTGAATACGTATAGGTACATAGTTTTGTTGATTACTTTCGTCGCATATACTTGTTATCATGCATCTAGGAAACCGAGTAGTATCGTCAAGAGTGTGTTAGATCCTGAGGCAAAACACTTGCATGAGTATCCATGGCCACTTGGCAGCGTCTTTGTCAAGGATGAATTCAGGGTTAGGAACAAGGATAGGTTGAAGTCTGAGGGTTGGTATCCGTTTAATGGAAAAGACGGGACTTCCAAGTTGGGTGAGATTGATTTGGCTTTTCTTGCATGTTACTCTATGGGTATGTATGTTGCTGGACATTTGGGTGACACATTGGACTTGAGGTTGTTTTTAGCGTTTGGAATGATTGGAAGTGGCATTTTTGTGGGTTTATTTGGGATGGGATATTTTTGGAACGTTCATGCTTTTTGGTATTTTTTGTTAATGCAAATGGTTGCTGGGTTGTTTCAAGCCACAGGTTGGCCTTCTGTTGTGGCTGTGATTGGGAATTGGTTTGGAAAAAGAAAGAGGGGGTTAATAATGGGCATTTGGAATGCACATACTTCAGTTGGAAATATTAGTGGCTCCCTTCTTGCTGCTAGTGTTTTAGACTATGGTTGGGGATGGTCTTTTATAGTTCCAGGTGCCTTTATTGTAATGGGAGGAGTGTTGGTATTCTTGTTCTTGCCTGCTTATCCGGAAGACATTGGATTCCCTTGCCCAAATTACACTGCAGCTAGTGATTTAGAAGGCCAGGCTCGGAAAGATAGCACTTTGGAAGATAAACAGAGCACTGTTGCTCCTTCTGGATCAGGGCTTAGGACAAGTGTTGGGCTTGCTGAAGCTTGCTTAATTCCAGGAGTGATACCTTTTGCACTTTGCCTGTTCTTTTCCAAACTTGTAGCTTACACGTTTCTGTATTGGCTGCCATTTTATCTGAGCCAGACAGGTAATTTCTTCCAGTTGACTCTGTTACTGATTGCAACTTAGATTTTTACTCCAAATTTATCATTTTGTTAAATGTTTTCTGATTTTAATTAATGTTTCTGCTATGCTATTTCTACAGATCTTTGCAACAAGGTGAGAATAAATTGCTAAAGTTGTTCATTTCTCACAATTAAGAGAAGTCTTTTCTAGTGTTGGTTACAATTGTTTAATATTACACTAGTAGCATCTTTGCATCAGTTATCCAAAAGATTTTGACGTTTGTTTTGAAGTTTGGAACATACAGTCTGGAATTTTTTGGCACTTGATGACAACGAGATGAAGTTATGCTCCTGATTAATGAGCTTTTGTAGTATCATTGTTATTGGTATTTTGCATAAAATCTAATGAGAATTGCCTCTTCGAACTTATTTGTGGCTCAGCTTTCTTCTCAAGCTTTTATTGGTCATTGTGTTTCTTGCATGCAAACATATTCATGAATACATTCTTGGTCATTATAGCTTCTGATCTTTGACCTGAGTTGGAGGCCTATAATGAATTATATGAATGTTCTTCAAGTAGTCACAGATATTACCCATAACCACATAATACTTGGAGGGAATGACACATAATAAACTAGCTTTGAATCAGCTTGTACAGAAAACTAGACTTCTTATGGATTAAAGGAGTTCATAATAGAACTGTGATTTTTCAAATGAATGCTATCTGGTGTGTGCCTATAACCAATAGTGGCGTACAGAAAAGCGGGTGCATTTTTTTCAATCGTGTTCTTTTATTCTTTGGGGGGACGGGTTAGTGGAAAGAACCAAGGTTAACGTAGATTGCCTACAGACTAGAGCAATATACCATGCTTTGTGCCGCTTCCTTTTGCATGAGTGCATTTCATAATGATGGAAAACTCTATGTTTGAACACCAGCATCTAAAAGGCTATGCTGCTGGACTATAACTAGGATGTTATTCTTTTCTGAAAATCTCAAACTAGAGTTTTAAATGTGTCTGAGATGTTTCATCATAAATCCCATCTTTCAGTACATTGAAAAGGGTTTTTCTTTACAGAAATTGGAGGAGAGTATATGTCTGTGAAATCTGCTGGAAATCTATCTACTCTGTTTGACGTTGGGGGTATTTTTGGTGGAATTATTGCTGGATATGTATCTGATAAAACTAGATCTCGGGCCACTACGGCAGCCAGTTTCATGTATGCTGCAATTCCTTCAGTGCTTTTATATCGCACCTATGGGACTGTCTCAAAGAATGTGAACATCCTGCTTATGATGGTTGCGGGACTGTTTGTTAATGGACCCTATGCACTTATTACAACTGCCGTTTCTGCAGACCTTGGCACCCACAGTTCTCTTAGGGGGAATTCTCGAGCTCTTGCAACGGTGACTGCCATTATTGATGGCACTGGATCAATTGGTGCAGCCATTGGTCCACTTTTGACTGGATTCCTTTCAACAAAGGGCTGGGATTTTGTGTATCTGATGTTGATGATTTGTGCTCTTATTGCGGGACTTCTTTTATCACGCCTGGTCAAGGCTGAAATTGCTGAGAAGATCAGGAAAAGGAGGCCTTCTTCAAGTGGACAGCACAATCACGAAGGTAATGACATGAACTCCCCTGAAATGCATCACTCTTAAATACCAAAATCCAAGCAAGTTTGAACATTTGGAAAATTTTTAATGAAGAAATTTGGTTAAAAGGGTGAAATGCAGGGTCTTGCATTAAGTAAGGAAATCTGTCCACAATTATGATGAATGTTTAGCTTGTGGCTTTTGCTATAGAAACTTTAATTTCTTGTGTTCGTGGGAATGTAAGGAAGCTAATTTGGTTGTGAATTGAAAGCCACTATCTAGGCTTCCTCTTATAGGAGGTGTATTTGGTTTTTACTTTATTTCTCTGCCCTTGTTTTAGCCTTTTCCATGAAGCTCACACATATACACCAAAAAGACTTATCCTACTGAATTCGTTTTGAAAATTATGTCAAGTGTCTCAAGAAGGAGACAGTCTTCCAAAACACGATACTTCTGGAGAAAGTAAAGTGAATCGTAGAACCTTTCTGCTGTTTCTATTCTCTTGCTTCGAAAACAGCTCATTCCTTAAGCTATCCAACCTTTTTCCAATCTCCTTTATCGATGTTAATTGAAGATGTCACAACAATGTCGACCGATTCGGTCGTCATAAGATATCTGGATTGAATAAGAAGTTTTCGTGATGGCTTCTCTATTTTATTTGTTTAGATAGTTATCTTCTCGTTTTTGAACTACTATTCTTTGAGTTTCATGATCCCGAATCAGTCCGGTCAGGACATTGTGTTTCTTTGTAGCTGAGTGATTAGCGGTTGGTTGGTTGTCAACTTTCTCATTGCATGATTATGATCCTCTCCAGCAGTATATGAACCATAATCTACCTCTTTAAACAGTTTTTTTCTTCTTTTGGCAGCTACTGCATCTGAACCACTTCTAAGCAATGAACGGAAGAAAAGACACCATCAAGAAGCAAGTCGAGCCAAATAATTTACACAGAATATGTGCCTGTAAATTTAGGCTTGTATCACATATCTCTGATGAATGCATGCTTAGAGTTGTCAATCCTTTGTTTTTTAAAGGTCTGTCAAATACAATGAATTGCTTTGGAGGAAGCAGGTTGAGGTGGTAACTACTGTTAAGGAGGAGCTTCATCTTCCTGGGACTCTCATCCGAAGCTGGGTTTTGGGGTTTAGTTATTGCTGTTTTAACTCCTTTGTCATTAGGAGTTGCAGGACAATGTAAAACCTTTTTTGTAATTCAGTACAAACTTATTAAATTATTGTTTGTCCTTGTATTTCTTCCAGGGTAAGCCGTCTAATGGGATAAGGTGTGGCGGAATGAGGCTTAGGTAATAACGGTGGAGGAATTGGTGGTGGCGGAAAGGCAATATTTCTGGACGGTGTATTGGTGTAGTGGTTTGGCGAAACTATTTAGGAGAAGAAATGGATGGATAGTCATAGAATTTGGATTCGAGTAATTTTGCCAAACCAATGGCCTAGGTACTACTAATTGGCCTCAGAATAGCAAGCTCACGTTGAATCTCTCGGCAAAGATCGGAAATAAAACATTCTAGAATGGCGTGTTGTCACAAATCAGAGATTGGGTTACACAGCTTCTCAAACTCAGCTTGGTAATTAGAACAACAATAACAATAATTCCATTGCAGATCAACTTGAAACCTCTTTTCAAGTCACGCTGGCACTCTGTCTACAGCTATTTAGTTCCTCAACAATAACGCATAGCAGAAACAATTTACGGGATGTAGAAAGAAAAGCAGTACAACCATGTTAAATTGCAAATCAGCATATTCATCAGGGGACAATGGAATCACTGTCAATCAACTGATCTATTGAATCCTTACAGAGTTGAAGCTTCATAAATATGGACACAGAAAAAGAATAAAAGGGTACCTAGGATAAAAAGAATAGGTTACCTAAGGTTCAATTTCAGCAGCTCCTCAACTATTCAACCTACCTTTGATCAAAGCAAGTTAATGAATAACTCGAAATGAAATCTGTATCAAGTTTGTAACTTTTTGTCTCTACATCAAAATGGTCTTCAAACTAAATGTCCAAAACCATTCCCAACTCAGATTTTGAATGTTCATTAGTTACCTCCTCTCAGAAAACTGGCATTTATCTGAGCCTTCTTTGTTTTCTTCTGCACTCGAAACAAGAGTCACATGGAGATTGATTTCTACTTGAGAAACTGCCTTGAAGCTTGCCGATGGGTACTTTGAGGTCTTCCACCAGTACTTTGCGTAGTTTATCATTCTCTTCCATAAGCTCTTCGATGATTTGCTGGTGTTTTAACACCTAAATTCCAGAGAAAGTTTTAAGGTTTCAACGCTGGAAACTTCTTGTATATGAGGCAAAAATGTGCTTCAATGGTGGTGGTGCTCTGACCACTTCACACAAGCTGCTAACGGGATTTACAGGAGAACTATAACATATAGACCTCATTAAGCATCACATCTTAATAGTTAAACCTAATTACAAAATTGATGCAATGAAATCTCATTGACGGAGACACTTAAGTCTTATTTTCACTAGACTAAGCCAGATTTCTCCAAGGATTAGGCTTTCATAGAAGAGACTCAATGTGGCTTCAAAATAATGAGATAAAATTTTAATTGACCAGCGATATTACCATCTGAAGCATGTTGTTTTCTGTCCGGATGCGTCCCTGCAATTGCATGTTTCATATTTAGAAAATTAGATGGGATACATAGCATTGTAGACATACAAAGTAGCATAAACTCAAATGAATACCACCTCTACTAAAAGATGCCACTAACAAACTGAAAAGCAGTTCATAACTGTTGCGAGACAACAACGCCAAGAAGGAAATGTACACAAAAAGTTATCACGGGTTCTGAGGATCCTAAGAGAGTTTTCCTGGCATAATTTTCCACAAGAGAATCATGGACGGACAATTTTGAAAGAGATTCAGCAAAATAGCTTTGGAAAACATATTCAGTATAAACCAGACTAAAAGAAGGAAGTAAAGAAAAATAATGAGAAAATTCGTAGTATAAAGTTTTGAAGTAAGGTTTTCCAACAGCGAGTAAGATGCAAACATGGATTCCTAAAACACTTTTCAGATTTCAGAATAGTTCTGCATGTTTCAATCAACATTTGAAGCTTACAGTGCAATATCCCTGCACAATATTTCAATCAACATTTGAAGCTTACAGTGCAATATCCCTGCACAATAACGTGATCATAAGGTAGGGGATGAACGTGCAATGTTTTGCACGGAGGCGTCAGCCTTGTGAAACATGTTCTACACTAGTTCTGGCTACAACAAAAGATTGCATCTATGCAATTCAAATACACCACATGGGAGTGCATTGCAGCCATGTATTTACAAAGATTCAATCATTTTTCATCTTCATGTGTCCAGAAGGCATACATACAAAGTGTATATGCTACATACTTTCTACCTTTAAGAGCAAATTAACAAGCTGCAATTCATGAAAGAAGGTACGGCTGGTAGTATACATCAGGCATACCATTTCATTTGGATTACTGTCCTCTTCCCTGAGGATTGGGTTCTGGAGAAAGCTGCCAATAACCTTTTCTGTCCTACTACTGAAGGATAACTCCAATGGATTGGTTTCTGACATAAGATTTTGATGACTTGAATGAGCACCTATGCTTCCATAACCATGCAGGCCATTAGATGTTTTATCAGGAAATTTTGTTGCCAGCTGTGAGATATTTCCTGATGGCTTTTGAATTGACAATTCGTTCAATGTGCCTGTGTCACTTTGGGAAGATACTAGAAGGGACCCTTGATCAACTGGTATGTTGGAAGCTATTCCAAATCTCTTCATCACATTCATTATCACTTGCTAAAAAATTGTTCTGAGTTTCAGATACATGCACAACAGACTGCAATAAGCAGTAATTAGAAAAGTAAGATACAAGATAATTATGCACGTACAACAGAAGCAGCCTGAATCTTCTTCAACACTCCAGGTTTCACAGCAAGGCCTACAAGGGAAACAATACGGCTTAGCTATGTTGGGCAGATATTTGGAGAGGTACAAGGATACATTTATAATGACATCTGCAGAGTACACCAATGATCCTATACCAAGACCAGCACATAAAACCAACAGGGGATGTGTTGAAGTAAGATTCCATAGTGTTCCTTCAAAGTTTCTACTTAACATTTAATCTTGTATATAAGAGGATAAAGGTCTCTGTCCCATTCTATAAGCAACAAAAACCTAGAAAATGATTGCTTTCTCAGTAACAATCCTCCTGAAATGTAAAGCCTTTGGAAACTATTGTGATGATAAACTGACACCTCATTTGGAGACTATTCATAATTCACAGTTGAAAGATGAGACAAATTGCTGTAGACTATCATTTCATTGCATTACTAAACACCCCAAAAAGCACATAATGCATTGTTTTACTAAATGCCTTATCTTAATTTCACAAAGAGACAGACAAAGAATGAAGAAAGCTCTTGGTTAAGGCTATGATTGTCCTGTAGCAAATCCAAAACTATGAATTTCAATTTTAGCAGTCCCTGCACCTAAAGCCTGTCAAAATCCTTCACGAGTTCGAGGTTTTCATATCTTTGTACCAAGTTGGACATTGATAGCATTCATGCTCCAGATTGACGGGAACTCTTGAGACTATGTATATTATAGAGGATCCTTTGGAACTCTCTATTGTTGTACCCTCTTTTACATATGTATATAATTTACTCGTGGTGAATGTATAATTAGGCTAGCTACTCATGCTTACATAAACAATACTAGTTCATCTAGCATGAAGAAAAACTGACCCAACAACCTCATTTGAAGATGATAACTGCTTCACAGGAGAAAGATAAGAAAAATTGCCACAGAATAAATTGTAATTTCAGAAAGTGACAGACGAAGAATGATTAAAACTCTTTTTAAATGCTATGACTATCCTGTAACAAATCCAGTTCTATGAATTTCAATTTCACCAGCAAAGGACAAGAAAGTGATTTCTGAAATAACACTAACCAATAAATTCTATAAAAGATAGGAATATAACCAATAAATTCTATAAAAGATAGGAATATCTATAACGTAAAGATTATTGGTTCATTACTTTATCAAATGCCCATTAAGCACATAAGAACATCCAACCAACAGGCCTCTAGCAAAGTACAAAAGAAATTAAGCATGACATACCAACTCCAAGCCCATGCCCAAAACCAACTCCACATCCAATGCCAGCTTGAATATTGTTTGCTCCCAGTTTCCTCAACTAAAACCATGAAAAAAAAATGCCGAGGCTAATATTAGCTAAACTTGTCAAATAAACCCAGCAGGAAAAGGATGGTATCATTCAGGTGTAAGTACAAATATTTAACTTACAGCACTATTCACATGCCAGCTAACACCAGAAAAAGCATCGGTTGCACCTCTAGTTGCACTCATAACTTGGTTTACCATTGGCAGTGCATCTAGAATATAGTTTAAATAAAAAACAGCTGTAAGTATGTAAATTTAAGAATGGCTGATCACCAGCTTCTTTGACAAGAAAATGTCTTACCATAGAAGTCCAATTAGCATGGTGGTTATAATTTCATCGAAGTTGGTAATCCAAACTCTCATAAGTTACCACATAGAATTAAATGTAAGTCTTTACGTGTTTCTAGTTCTGAACAATGAACATTGCAAGAAGGTTGTGTCGAGATGAGTAACTTGCGTCCAACATTAATGGCTGTGACCAAAACTAATATTGTGGATTGTACAGATGTAGAAGTGCAGTGATTTAAGATAACAGTAGCAAACAAAACTTGGAGACATGAGAGCACAGAAAAACTCCTTTTATACTTCACACTTTTTTCTAGTGTAATTTAGACGATGATGGGACAAGAGATGCTTCCGATGCATTAAAACAAATTCAAAGAGCATATCAGTCTAGTAATCTTAACACAGTTCAACAAATGCAAATTAGACAAAATTAAGAGTAACCCAATTCCCCAAGCAAATAACTCTTTTTAAAATTTCTTGGTAACACACCAAAGCAAGCAAAGAATTTCATCAATAAGAAACGAGTTGGCCAACAAAAACACATTATTATTGGAACCCAAACGCAAAATTCATCAGCTTTCCTAAACTACATAGGATTCAATACAAAAAGAGAATAAAGAGCAAAAAGAGAGACGGAGGGGGTTTACTTAGATTTAAGGGACGACCAACGCCTATGCCAACTCCACAACCAATGCCAAATCCTGTAAAGACTTGAGCCACTTTGAAACTAAAAGGGTTTTCTATTCTGAATCCTGTTTGTAACCCTTTCCTCTCATCTCTCACAATCACACTACTACTCTTACTGTTAGTGTTGCTGTCACTGCCCTCCATATTTAACAAGGTGTGTTTCCTTACTCTTTGTCTCTATGTTTTGAGCTAAGGAATTCCCATCTCTTTAGTAACAGCTAGCACAGTATTACTCGGTGAAGAGGAAGCTCCAGTTCTGGTTTCTTACAGTGCCCGCCCATTGACAGGAGTTTGTCAGTTGGACTTGGACCAGAGTAGAATGAATGGACCATTTGAGTTGGACTTGGACCATATTAACACTGCTGGAGTTGGGGTTAAGTCTAAATGGCTTTTCCAATGTTTTAAGAACGATAATTTTACATGAGTTAATTTTAGGTTTAATTTTTAATTTTTAATTTAATTTAGTTTAATAATTTTTGTTGTTAAAAATTAATCAATTTATTAAATAATTGATCAGTTTTTATAAATTTTTATAAGTTAAAATAAACGATTATTATCTTTTCAATTATATTTAAAAAAATTTATAAGTAAAGATAGTCTTCTTCAATTATTTTTTAA
>JANIHZ010000001.1:39033231-39046268 GCA_027478365.1 Erythroxylum rufum
TTTTCGAGTCACCGATGTTATCACGCTAAAATGGATCCTCGATATAAAATTTCAATCATTAATAAACATTCATTGGGCATGTTTTCTCTTAAGTGTAATGACTAGAAACATGTATCCTAGCATTCTTATTAAACAACAACCTAGATACGATCGTAGGTGTAATTGAATAATAGCAATAAGAATCAAGAACCAATGAGCAAGAGAAATACATGTACGACATGCAATCAATCAAGTGAATATCTTCTTAGAATTTTCGACTCTAACATAGAGAAGTTAATCCTAATTGCTACTTATGATTATCGAAACTAAACGTCATATTCTGTTAACCTAGCGATTGAACCAATTGATCTCTAGCTGCGCACCTAGAAACCAACGAGTTCAATTGGAAAGAATAGATCCGAAGATATCCAATGTTCATTAACAACATAAACTATATTCAAAACATCTTACCATAATAACATATAACATGGTTCCCCTCAACCAAGACAAAAGATTTAGCTACTCATAATATAATTGAAAACAAAAGAAATAACAGGGCTTAATGTCTCCATCCCTGGTTCTTTAATGGAAAATAAGAGAAAACTAATCGAAAGTGTGTAGAAACCGTAAAGACAGGAGAAAGAAAGTAGCAGCCTCCCAAAAACCTATTCTAAAACCATCCATGAGAACTTGCGTCCATCACCAACTCTTCTTCTTTATGCTTATTTCTTCCTTATCTTTTCTTGATTCTTTCTAGATAATGCACTCTTCTATTTTCGGTAGGTAATCCCCTTGAAAGATGGCAAAATAATCTTTAAAGATTGTGAAAAGTTTGATTTTGACTTTTGAAATTTGATCTGCATATTTATTCCATCCTTAGGCGTGCCCACTCTTAGTTACTGAATTGCTGTCAATTTGGGAATTTTGGATTTTCTTCATTCTTTTGCATCTTTTCGATTCCATTTTGTCTCTAAGGTGTTGAAAACCATCTGTAAATAATTATAAAATAACTCCATTAATTTCGGATAATAATTTCAACACATTAATGATAATTAAGTTCAAAATAAGTGCAATTTAATGACTTAACAAATTCCCCCACACCGAACCTTTGCTCGCCCTCGAGCAAACATGTCAAACCACTACACTCAGTCAATTCATCCTTTATAAGATTAAGTACATACGATCCATTAACTTGGGCTAATAGGACTTAAGTTGCAACACATATCATAATTGCTTTCACCAATGCAAATAAACGAAGTCAAAATAAGGCGTCTTTGTTCAAAGGCAACTATGAAATCAAAATGAATTCTTCTAACGGATTTCGCTCTTACACTTAAGTGTTTGAGGGCCAGGTGTTTCTCTCAAATCTCTCTCTAACATGTTGCACTACCATAGGCTTGCAATTTTATCTGTTATCAATCATTCAGATCACATGAGCTAATAGATCATAAGGACTTTATTCAGGGTTTTAATGGGGCTAGGTTCACAGGTAAGGTAAAGTGGCAAAGGGTTAATCACAAGCATTCACAAAGTATCAAGTAAAAGGAACACTTAAATTAAAACTCTGAGATAAACATGAATAAAAAGGACTATAACTACCCATTACTAACTAGTGCTACTATGCTTTATTCTTATTTTTTTTCTTTTTTCTGAATTCTTTTTTTCTTTTTTTTTCGAATAATGCTAAGAACAAGGGAAAACAATAAACACATGAGTAGAAGCACCTATAAAAATATCTTAGAACACAGTATAGAACAAAAGTCCCAAATTACTCAATGCTTCATTCAACTTGTGATTGGGTAAGGCTAATGAGTTTTTTGGGTTTTAAAATAAAGTGATTGATTGAAAAACAAGGATAAAGGCCCAAACATGTTTGCAAAAGGGAAAATAATTAGGTGGGTCAATTTTAAGCTAAGGGTATAAAAACAAGGAAGGCCTTAATCATTTCTATATCTCATGTGATCAAACAAATTTAAACCGGTTCTATGCAAGTTTTGAAGGAAACATGAATAGAGGACCCTCACACAATTCAAAGAAATAGCATGACAAAAAGATGATGTTATTTAGGCTCAAATTTTGCTCACAGGTTCAATTCAAGAATTTACCTTAATTTCACAATTCATCTCATCACTTACATGTCAAAATTTTGACTAAGCCTATAGGATCAGTTATTGCAATCAATCAATATGCTTCACCTTAAAACTCACTTAGCCCAATTTAATTTCATGCATACACTCAATGTTATCCAAACTACTATGACAAAGCTTCATAGCTCAACATGCATAGCTACACGCAAAAATCAATAAAACCACACAAAACAAAAGTTTTTTACATCAAAAGTCCAATTCTTTCCCCCACACCTAGACCAACATTGTCCTCAATGTTAAAGAAGCATAAATATAAAGGAAAAGGTGAAAGAAAGCTTCCCTATTATAGAAGTGCCGAAATCAAGGTGTTGGCGAATGTGGCAGTTGAAATCCTTCATGCTCCCAATAGGCCATCCAATTGTGTTCCAATTGTGGAGGAAAATCATTAGCAAAATGTATTGGAGTGGCTAGCCTACGAGACTCACTTTTCTTCCTGGGCATTGTGCTAATTTCATGGAAGACAACCTGCAAAAGAGGAAGCCAATAACGCAAACACCAAAATCACAAGTGAGGGTTGATGGGTGAGTTGGCAAGGAGAGCTAAGAGTGACGTGAGTTAGCATGGGCAAGTGAGAGTGATTGGCTAAAATGGGTGGGGGATATTCAGCAGCTTGAGATTGAAAGTTGAAAAAAAAAGGGTAAAAATAGAAAGGGAAAACAAAGGGGGCGGTGGAAACAGCCAAAAGTTTTTTTTTTTTAGTTTTGAAATGAAAGGATGAAAATTAAAATTGTAGAATCGAAAATATTAAATTGAATTCCTAACTAAATTGAATTAAACCTAAAAATGAAAATAAAAGAAAATTGCTAAAGAAACACATAAAAGAAAGAATACGAATGGGGTGCCTCCTATTAAGCGCTTATCAAAGGTCATAAGCTTGACCTTTGGCATATGTACATCATCCATTATCGAATGGATGCTTGAGTCTAACAGGAAGCATGCTCAAACTCCGTGAGGAACCTGGAGCACCTTCCCTCGAAGTAGGCTCTTTATCAGCACGATGCCTTGAGGTTTCTGAGGAGTGGAACTTCATCCTTTCACCATCATACTCTAATGTCCACTCGTCTTTTCGAGCATCGCCCTTCTCATACCAGGATGGTCTTTGTAAAAGTAACGCCAATGGTTGTGGAGACTCGACATCCTACTTGTCACCTTTGATCTTCAGCCCGCCCGCCCACAGCTCTCCTAAAAACTATACTTCTTATGGCTCTTCTTGTTGTTCTTCTTCTTATACCTGTAAACAACTAGGAACAAGAAACAAAATTTGGTTAGCGATAACATAAACTGCATCACTTAACTTAGGGGGTTGCACATCCTCCATCATTTCTCGAACTATAATCTCTTCATCTTCTAACTCTGCTTGCTCTTCCTTCTTTGCCTTGAAAAATTGACTTGGAAAAGGGGGTGGAATCACCATATTCGGCAGATTGTATTGTGTCATTTCTGGTTGTGAAGGTGCCTTTTGCGTGATTTCTTCTTCTACCTGTCTTCTGGAATTTTTCGGAAGTGGTTCCTGCAATTCCTTACCACTCTGCAATGTGATAGCCTTTGCACTTTGTATAGGATTAATCTCCGGTTGCGCCAGAAAATTTCCAAAACTTTGTGCTTCCAATCGATTTATGACAATTGCCATTCGACTTAATAGATTTTCAAATTTTTTTGTGTTGATTTTCCATATTTCTATTTAGATTTTCAATAATTGCTTTAGTATTTCGCTAAAACGTCAAAATGTTAGTGGCCAAAGATTGAACTATGTCTTCCAAAGAAGTCTTACCTTCGAAATTTGATGTTGTAGTTTGATGTTGTCGAGGCATATATGGTTGTCTAAACTGTTGGAATTGAAGAGTGCTCGTCGCCAACCTCATTATGATCTCCTCCAAAGACATTTCATCAGCTTGTGGTGGCGATGGTGGAGGTGGAGGTGGACGCTCGAAGTAGGATTGCTCTTCATAGTAGTTGGGGGGAGAAGTGAATTAGAACTTTGTATCCTGCAAAAAGGAACATGTACAAGAAGAATAACTCAAAAATGAGCAAACTTCACATACCTTAACTTGTTGGTCATCCCTCGGTACTTGCGCGGTTAAGAGTGTGAAATCTGCCACTTGATGGTCAAATCTGGAAGTCGCAATAGATGGAAACTCATTATCATAATAAGTATAATATGAAAAATCAGAATCAAAAGCATACTAATAGTGAGCCATGTCGCTAAAAGATCAAAAAATTAGAAAGAGCTGTGAAACTGAAACAAATAAAAGACAAGGTAACCAAGAGCAACGAAACCAAAAACAAAAACATCACTAACAAAAACTGTTAAGAAATTCCTTAGCAACGCCGCCAAAATTTGGCACTGCTGTCGCCTGCAAACAAATTCAAAAAAATCACTTTCGTTAATACAATTTAATGTAGTAGTGGTAAGTAGATATTGTTCCCACGAGAAATTTATAATGGTAAAGATTAACGAGTTTAAAACTAAAACAATAGGGGGGTTTGGTTTAAGTTCACGACAAAGTAGAAAAGAAAGACAAAAATCGATAATCAATTAAAGTAATTGGATCTAAAAATTGAATGGGAAATACCTTGGTTTTCGGATCACTGATGCTATCATGCTAATATGGATCCTTGATATAAAATTACAATCATTAACAAACATTCATTGGGAATATTTTCTCTTAGGTATAATGACTAGAAACATGTATTATAGCATTCTTATTAAACAACAACCTAGATACGATCGTAGGTTTAATTGAATAATAGTTTTACGAATCAAGAGCCAATGAGCAAGCGAAATACATGTACGACATGCAATCAATCAAGCGAATATCTCCTTAGAATTTTCCGACTCTAACGTAGAGAAGACAATCCTAATTGCTACTTACGATTAATGAAACTGAACGACATATTCCGTTAATCTAGCGGTTGAACCAATTAATCTCTAGTTGCGCACCTAGAAACTAACGAATTTGATTAGAAAGAGTAGATCGGAAGATATTCAATGTTCATTAATAACATAAACTTTATTGAACATCTCACACATAATAGCGGATAACACGAATCCCCTCAACCAAGAAAAGAAGTTTAGCTATTAATAACAAAAGTGAAAAACAAAGAAATAACAAAACACATAGTCTCCATCCCTAGTTCTTTACTGGAAAATACGAAAATACTAATGGGAAAAGTGTAGAAAACGTAAAAGACTGGAGAGAGAAAGTGCAGAAACGAAAATCTATCCTAAACCTAGTCTTAGCTTGCGTGAATCACCCCCTTTCTCTTTTATGCTTATCTTTTCCCTTATCTTTCCTTGATTCTCTCCAGATAATTCACTCTTCTATTTTCGGTAGGTAATCCCCTTGAAAGATGGCAAGATAATCTTTAAAGATTGTGATAAGTTCGAAGTTGACTTTTGAAATCTGATTTGCAGATTTATTCCATCTTTAGGCGTGCCCACGCTTAATCACTGAATTGCTGCCAATTTGAGAATTTCAGATTTTCTTCATTCTTTTGCATCTTTTTGATTCCATTTCATCTCTAAAGTATTGAAAACTATCTATAAACAATTATAAGATAATTTTATTAATTTCGGATAATAATTTCAACACATTAACGATAATTAAGTCTAAAATAAGTGAAAATTAATGACTTAACAAATTCCCCCACGCCGAACCTTTACTCGCCCTCGAGCAAGTATGTCAAACCACTTCACTCAGTCAATTCATCCTTCATAAGATCAAGTGCATACAATCCATTAACTTGGGCTAGTAATACTCAAATTGCAACAAATATCATAATCGCTTTTCACCAATGCAAATAAGCAAAGTCAAAATAAGGCATCTTTGTTCAAAAGCAAACATAAAATCAAAGTGAATTCTTCTCACAGATTTCGCTCTTACACTCAAGTGTTTGAGGGCAAAGTGTTTATCTCAAATCTCTCTCTAAAATGTTGCACTACCATAGGCTTGCAATTTCACTAGTTATCATTCATTCGGATCACATGAGCTAATAGATCATAAGGACTTTTTTTCAAGGTTGTAATAGGGCTAGGTTCACAGGTGAGGTAAAAATGGCAAAGGGTTAAAGCATTCGCAAAGCATTAAGTAAAAGAGACAATAATTCAGATTCTGAGCTAAACATATGACATAAAAGACAACTAATCATACTCTTTTTCTTTTTCTGATTTTTTTCTTTCTTTCTTTTTCTTTTCTTTTCTTTTTCTTTTCTTTTTTTTATTTCTTTTCTTTTCTTTTTGAATACACTAAGAATAAGGGAAAACAATAACAACAAAAGAAAATAATAAACACATGAGTAGAAGTACTTATAAAAGTATCTCAGAACACAATATAGAACAAAAGTCCCAGATTACTCAATGCTTAATTCAACTTGTGATAGGGTAAGGCTAACGTGGTTTTTGGGTTTTAAAATAAGGCAATTGATTGAAAAACAAGGATAAAGGCTCAAACATGTTTGCAAAAGGAAAATAATATGGTGGGTCAATTTTAAGCTAAGGGTGTAAAAACAAGGAAGGCCTTAATCATATCTATATCCCATGTGATCAAACAAATTCAAACCAGTTGCATGCAAGTTCTGAAGGCAACATGAATAAAGGAGCATCACACAATTCAAACAAATAGCATGACATAAAGATGATGTCATTTAGGCTCAATTTCGCTCACAGGTTTAATTCAACAATTCACTTCAATTCCGCACATTACCTCATCACTCAAATGTCAAAATTTTGACTAAGTCTATGTGATCAGCTATTGCAATCAATCAACATGATTCACCTTAAAACTCACTCAGCCTAATTTAATTTCATGCATATACCTAATCTCATCCAAACTAATATGACCAAGCTTTATGGCTTAACATGCCTAACCGCATGTAAAATTCATTAAAAATCACACAAAAATCGAAAATATTGACAAATCAAATGTCCAATTCTTTCCCCCACACCTAGACTAACATTGTCCTCAATGTTAAAGAAGCATAAAGATAAAGGAAAAGATGAAAGAAAGCTTCTCTATTATGGAAGTGTCGAAATCAAAGTGTTGGCAGAGGTGGCAGTCGGTGGTTCGGTGGTGTGTGAAGGCGATTGTGGTGGAGAAACATCAGCAGCAAAATGTATGGGCGTGGCAAGTCTATGAGATTCACTTTTCTTCGTGGCATTGTGCTAATTTCTTAGAAGACAACCAGCAAAAGAAGAAGACAATATCGCAAATTCCAAAAGCACAAGTTAGGGTGGATGGGCGAGTTGGCAGTGAAGACTATGGGTGGCGTGATTTAGTGGTGGAGAAGCGATGGTGAAAGTCTAAAAGGAGTGATGATGTACAGTAACTCAAATTGAAATAATTAGCAGAGATCGTATGAAAACAAAAAGGGGAAAAGAAAGGGGAATGACGGAAACAACCAAAATTTTCGTTTTTTGCTTTTTTTCTTTTTTTAGATAATTTTTTTAAAAAATTAACAGATAAAAAATTAAAATTGCATAATTGAAAATATTAAATTAAATTCTTAACTAAACTGAATTAAACCTAAAAATGAAAATAAAAGAAAATTGCCAAAAAACACATAAAAGAAAGAGATACAAATGGGGTGCTTCTTATTAAGCGTTTATCAAAGGTCATAAGCTTGACCCTTGGAATATGTATATAATCCATTATCGAATGGATGCTTGAGTCCAACAGGAAGCATGCTCAAACTCTGTGAGGAGCCTGGAGTACCTTCCCTCGAAGTAGGCTCTTTATCAGCACAATGCTCCATGACTTCTGATGAGTGGAGCTTCACCGCTTCACCATCATACTCTAAGGTCCACTCATGTTTTCGAGCATCACCCTTCTCACTCTAGGATGGTCTCTGTAAAAGTAACGCCAATGGTTGGGGAGACTCAGCATCCTGCTTGTCACCTTCAGTCTTCAACTCGCTCGCCCACAGCTCTCCTAAAAACTGTAATTCTTGCAGCTCTTCTTATCCTTCTTCTTCTTCTTGTACCTATAAACAACTAGGAAAAGGAAACGAAATTCGGTTAGCAATAACATAAACTGCATCACTTACCTTAGGAGGTTGCACATCTTCCATCTTTTCTAGAACTATAATCTCTTCCTCTTCTAACTCTGCTTGCTCTTCCTTCTTTGCCTTTAAAAATTGACTTGGAAAAGGGGGAGGAATCACCATATTCTGCAGATTGTTTTGCGTCATTTCTGGTTGTGAAGGTGCCTTTTGCATGATTTCTTCTTCTACATCTCTTCTATAATTTTTTGGAAGTAGTTCCTGCAATTCCTTACCACTCCGTAATGTGATAGCCTTTGCACTTTGTCTAGGATTAATCTCCGATTGCGCCGGAAAATTTTCAAAACTTTGTGCCTTTAATCAATTTATGACAATTTCCATTTAGCTTAACTGATTTTCAAATTTTCTTTATTGATTTTCCATATTTCTATGTAGATTTTCAATAGTTGCTTCAGTATTCCGCTGAAATGTCAAAATATTAGTGGCCAAAGATTGAATTACATCTTCTAAAGAAGTCTTACCTTCGAATTTTGATGTTATATTTTGATTTTGCCGAGGCACGTACGGTTGTCTAAACTGTTGGAATTGAAGAGTGCTCGTTGCTAAACTCATTACAATCTCCTCTAAAGACATCTCATCAGCTTGTGGTGGCGATGGTGGAGGTGGAGGTTCTAGCTAAAAGTAGGACTGCTCTTCATAATAGCTCGGTGGAGAAGTGAATCCGTACTTTGTATCCTGCAAAAAGGAACATGTACAAAAAGAATAACCCAAAAAGGAGCAAACTTCACATACCTTAGCTTGTTGGTCATCCCTCGGTACTTGCATGGCTAAGGGTGTGAAATCTGCAACTTGATGCTCAAACCTGGAAGTCGCAACAGATGGAAACTCATAATCATAATAAGGATAATATGAAAAATCAGAATAAAAAATGTACTGATAGTGAGTTATGCCGCTAAAAGATCGAAAAATTAGAAAGTACTGTGAAATTGAAACAAACAGAAGACAAGGTAACCAAGAGAAACGAAACCAAAAACAAAAACAAACACAAAAGCCGTTAAGAAATTCCCTGGCAGCAGCACCAAAATTTGGTGATGCTGTCGCCTACAACCAAATTCAAAAGAAATCACTTCCGTTAATACAATTTAATATAGTAATGGTAAGTGGATATCGTTCCCACGATAAATTTTTTAACGGTAAAGGTTAGCGAGTTTAATACTAAAACAAAGTAACGAAATAGGGGGAGGCTTTAATTCACGTTAATTCAAGGAAGAAAAATGAGAAAAATCACAAATGAAAAGAAATAATGAGATATGAAAATTAAATGGAAAATACATTGGTTTTCGTATCACCGATGTTATCAGACTAATATGGATCCTCGATATAAAATTGCAATCATTAACAAACATTCATTGGGGAAGTTTTCTCTTAAGTGTAATGACTAGAAACATGTATCCTAGCATTCTTATTAAACAACAACCTAGATACAATCATAGGTATAACTGAATAATAACATTAAGAATCAAGAACTAATGAGAAAGTGAAATACATGTACGACATGCAATCAATCAATCAAATATCTTCTTAGAATTTCCGACTCTAACGTAGAGAGGTTAATCCTAGTTGCTACTTATGATTATCGAAACTGAACGTCATATTCCATTAATTTAGTGATTGAACCAATTAATTTCTAGTTGCGCACCTAGAAACCAACGAATTCAATTAGAAAGAACAGATCCGAAGATATCCAATGTTCATTAACAACATAAATTCTATTCAAAACATCTCACCATAATAACAGATAACTTGGATCCCCTTAACCAAGACAAAAGATTTAGCTACTCATAATCAAATTAAAAGCAAAAGAAATAACAAAGTAATAAGTCTCCATCCCTGGTTCTTTAATGAGAAATACAAAAACACTGATTGAATGTATGCAGAAAACGTAAAAAGCTGGAAAAGAAAACTGCAGAAAACGAAATCTATCTTAAACCTAGTCTAACGCTTGCGTGAATCACCCCTTTCTCTTTTATGCTTATCTTTTTCATTATCTTTCCTTGATTCTCTCTAGATAATGCACTCTTCTATTTTCGGTAGGTAATCCCCTTGAAAGATGGCAAGATAATATTTAAAGATTGAGATAAGTTCAAAGTTGACTTTTGAAATCTGATCTGTAGATTTATTCCATCCTTAGGCGTGCCTACGCTTAATCACTGAATTGCTGGGAATTTGGGAATTTCGGATTTTCTTCATTCTTTTGCATCTTTTTGATTTCATTTCGTCTCTAAAGTGTTAAAAACTATATGTAAACAATTATAAGATAATTCCATTAATTTTGGATAATAATTTTAACACATTAATGATAATTAAGTCCAAGATAAGTACAATTTAATGACTTAACAAAAGAGAGCAAACACATCTGTAACGTGAAGCTCAAATAATATCTTTCCAAGAGAAAGAAAGGCTAGATCCTGGAGAGGATAAGAAAGCAGATAAAGAATACTTTGTGAGACAGACCTGAAGAGGCTCTGCAAGTGTAGAAAGAATACTTGTAACGTTGAAGAGTATAGTGAAATCTCAAACAAACTCTGAAGACTGGACGTAGCCCAAGGTTAAGGGTGAACTAGTATAAAATCACGGCGTCTATTCTCTAACCCTTATCTTTTAATTTTCTTGTTGTTAAAAGAGTAGATAATAATTTTTTTACAATTGCATTACTCATCAACTTAAGAGAATTGTTTTTGTGATCATCTGAATTTGCAAAGAAATTCAAGAAATTTTCTAAACATTAATATCCTTGAAGATTTTACACAATTCAACCCCCCTTCTTGTGTATTCTACATTTTATATGTGATTTCTATATTAACAAGTGATTTACTTCAGAATACACATAAACATAAAAGCAAACAACTTTTCAAAACTTTAATCTCATTTTTAAATCAAAATACCTTGCAAGAACAAAAACCATGAGCAAAACGAAATATTTTTCATTAATATCAAAAGATATGAGTTTTACAAAGCTTTAATGGCTATTTCGAGCTACAATACATCATAATCTAAAAATACAAAGTTTACATAAACTAGAATTGCTCAAAATGTGACTAAAGCCTTGTTTTACAAAGCTAGCTTAAAATACAAAAACATTGCAAAAGTAGAGTGATGCCTCAACTCTTAGTTACTTGATCTCATGCTCTTCACCCGAAGATGGGAAGGAAATGGAGGGGTGAGCTTGAAGCTCGTGGGTAACAGTTTATAACGAAAAAATAAGAAAAACCTTTGAAATATTCATTTGTTAATACAAAGTTCTAATTGAATTCATAAAACGTATCGTTCTCAAATTCTTAACCAAAATTTGCAAACTACAAATCATGTATGCATCAAACTTGTTAACATATCATAAGCATATAAGCACATTAGAATGGTTTAGGTAGATCCATAAACATGACGAACTGCACATTCCACATAATGGTCATGTGTAGTCGTAAACTTGACGTACTATCGCAATCCCACTTAGTGGTTTGCATAGACGTAAACATAAGGAAGTCCATGAAGAAGCTCCGTGCCACTAGCGGGTAGGAGAGAGAAGCCTTTTACTTGGTCAACGTGCACATGACATACTTGAATGGACTACATCAAACCCATATAACATGTAATTCATGAATTGAAAACAGCTTGCCCAAATGGCACATTTTGGAAACTAGTTTTTCATGAACATGAGATATTTTGAAAACCACTTCCGAAAAACTGATTTCATAAACTTGTATCTTTTAAAAAAGAATCATTTTCAAAGTATTTTCATAAATCATCAACACAATTCATATATCAAACATATAATAATTTCTCAATCCATTCAAGAAGCAATAAATGCAACATCTATGATGCAATTGAAATCATTAAACTTCCTTGATTTAAAGAAAGCATTTGGTGGCTTATTTACTATATTATAAACATGTACCCACCTTGAATTCCTTGCTTAAGAAATTGGCTTAAGGATGTCTTTCCTTTTGTTCCTCTTGCCTCTCTTGATCCCCTTCTTGATTTCCTTTAACAATAACGAAATCCCAATTCAATAGGAATTCAAATTTGAGAACCTTAAGAAAATACATTCACTAAAATGATCTTAGAGTACTTAAACCCATGCATTTCTTAAGCTTCATGAACCAAAACCCTTCCATAAATCCAAAACTTCGGGTTAATTTTTCATGATTATTCTGATCAAGTAAATGAAAAAATTTGATAATACTTTCTTCTAGAAAAATGTTCCCCATTGTCTTAAATTTATAATGAGACCAAATCATTCAATTTGGTTCAGTAATCTAAAAGTTATACCTCAAACATTTTTGGATTGTTCTTATACTAAAATAACATTATGTTCTCAACTTCCATCCAAAAATTGAAATTCTTAGAGACTGAATCAAAACTCTATTTCTTAGAAAATTTGTAGTCCTATTTCTCTAGTTTACTCCAAATAAAAAATCATTCCATTTGGACAAAGTATTCCTAAAAGTGTCACCTTGGAGAGGAGTTTTGAGATTCGGTAAAAAGGGCAAGTTGAGCCCTCGGTACATTGGTCCTTATAAGATCATTGAGAGGATAAGACCTTTGGCCTATAAGTTGGCTTTACCGAATGATATGTCTCAATTGTATAATGTGTTTCATGTGAGTATGCTCCGAAGATACCGATCGAATCTGACATATGTGATACCGGCTTAAGAGATTGAGGTTGCTAGTAACTTAAGCTATGTTGAGGAGCTGATCAAGATTGTGGGATCACAGATCAAGCAGTTGAAGAACAAGGTTATTCCATTGGTAAAAGTCCTTTGGAGGAACCACTCAACTGAAGAAGCAACATGGGAGACAGAGGAGCATATGAGGAGACAATATCCCCACCTGTTCGAGCAAACAGGTAAGAATTTC
>JANIHZ010000001.1:39048087-39058891 GCA_027478365.1 Erythroxylum rufum
AACAACAACAACAACAACAACAACAACAACAACAACAACAACAACAACAACAACAACAACAACAACAACAATAATAACAACAACAACAACAACAACAACAACAAAAATGATATGAAAAATGATATTATATTATCTTTCATTCTAATTAATGCAATAAACCAAACAACATTATTGGTATTAATATAGAAACTAAAGTTACAAACCAAACATCATTTTTTATTTTTTCATACCAATTCCCATTTCCTTCTACTATTATACTCATATCCATACCCAAACCTGTGCTCAAACCAAACCCCCCTAAGTCTACAGACCCTATCAGCTAGCTCGAGCCCAACCTTGCTATAGAATAACCTTTTTTAAATTAACAATTTTTCATACTATTCAAAATATCGAGTTGAGAAGGAGATAAACCAATTACATAGGGGTTGAGGCTTAATTTGGTATAATTATGTTAATTTTGTTAAACTGTACTCTTGGTTAATTGTATTAAATTAGAATCATAAAAATGAAGCAATAAGAACTATGAAGCATATCCAAGCAAGATATATGAACACATACTGTCGAAGCATTTCCTGTTCTGCAAAGATCAAAACAAACTGGAAGGAAGAACTGTGACATGACTACATGTAAGCAAGAATCCTGGTTCTTACACATTGTACCGACATACTTTATAACCCATTACACTGTCAAAGCAATTTATGCAAATGCTTTTTATGTATAACTGAGACTGCCCAGATTTTACATGCGGGCACATAGGAAAATGCCTTTGAGTCTCTTAACTTATGTTAAAGAGTACACATTAAAACTAGAACTCCTGTAGATGAAACCCTAGAGAAAGTTTTGTAGAACTGGTAAGGTTTAACTAGTCAGCTGCAAGATAAGGAGGTCGGACATTAAGATCGAGGATTGCTAGTCTGTCGTCGTTGGCACTATAATCCACCTCCATTGGAGCTAAAGACTCATCGGTGAATATGCTTTTATGGAGCCAGACTGTGCCTAGAAATGTCACAGGGTTGAAGCTTAAAAGCTTCTTCCTCATGACGTTGGTGATGGGAGAAAATCCATGTTTATTTATCCACATCTCCGCGAGCTCTAAGATGGATGGAATCACCAGATGCTTGATGCCAACCATATGAAGCATCTGCAATATTGAATCAGCTATTGAACTTGGGACTCGGCAACAAAATTCATAGTGGAAGCAATAAATAGTAGAAGAAGAGACATTTAAGATCTTTGGTTCTAGATAAAGTTTAGCTTTGGCACAATATATAGAGGTTAGTGATAAACATGTCCAAATATTCTATTGCCACACCAGCATTGTTATGATTTGTATTATTTTATATTCCATTTTATTTTAGGTATCTCATTTGAATTTTATCTTCTATATCTTATCTGCTATTATCTCAACAACTTAGATATCACAAGACATGTATAAATACGATGTAAAGCTATTCATCAATATTAAAGAAAACAATACATTTACATATTAATTCTATTTCTTCTCTATTATCATAGTATCAGAGCTTATACAATAATCATCTCACCAACCAGTATTTTCATCAAACACCTATCCTGCCTATCAACTTATCACAACCCAAAACACACAACAACATTGTCTCTGTTATATACCTAACCAAAAATTTGCAAAACCCGACAGCTACTTACTCCTCTCCTCACTTCCAAGCCCACTAGCCTCAAGACCTAATCCAACAGCATCAAAATCACTTTTTTCATCAATACCCAACCCAATCTCATTATTTCCAATGGTCCATTACCCACAGCTAATCAACTTGTTGCCAAATTTGTTAAAAATGGGGTCACACTGTCTCTCATTGTCGATTTCGTTACTCTGCATCTTGAAATTGTCCCACAAATTCCTCACTTCATTCAAACAACCTTTTCCTTGCTTTTATTGCCTTAAACATCCACAATCCTTCAGACCTTCCTACACTTACTTCCAGTCATATTATTGAACGGCTTCCGGACACTGGAGCAACCAATCACATGACACTCGATTCTCACCTTGTAGAATCTGAAACTCCTTACAATGATCCAAACCAACTGATTGTCGGTAATGGACAAACTCTTCCTATATCTTCCACTGGGAATGTCACCTTACCAACTACAGCTCGTCCTCTTCACTTCAATAATATTTTAATTGTCTCTAATCTTATTGCCAATTTATTTTCTGTAGCTAAGTTTGTTAAAGATAACTCTTGTCTTATTGAGTTTAACCCATTTGGTTACATTGTGAAGGATCTCAGTACCAAGATGCTTCTATTCACGAGATCCATCCACAATAATCTCTATCCTATAAAGGTCCCACTCCGCTTTAGAAATCTTGTTGTTGTTAATGCTACTTCCACTCAACTCAACCTATGGCATCAACGTTTAGGTCATCCTTGTTCAACCATACGCTCTAGATTATCTCTTCCCTTTAAATTGTCATAACATGAATTGAATAATTGCATTTCATGTTTATTAGGCAAAAGTACATGTCTTCCCTTTACTTTATCATCCCCTATTTTTACTATGCCATTACAAATTATTCACTGTGATATTTGGGATCCGTAACCACCTTTTCTTTTTCTAGTGATCGTTATTTTATTATTTTCATTGATGACTTTAGTCGCTATACCTGGATTTTTCCTTTAACCCATAAAAATCAAGCACTTTATCAATTTCAACTTTTCAAAACCAATGTTGAAAATCTCATCTCTACCATAATTAAAACTTTCCAATGCGATGGAGCTTCTGAACTCATCAAAGGTCCTTTCGTCGCTTACCTTGCCTCCTATGGCATATCTTACTGCATTTCGTGCCCTTATATCCCACAACAAAATGGACTTGTTAAGCGTAAAATTTGCCATATTACCGAAACTGAGCTTACTCTTCTCCTTTATGTCTCTCTAGCTAAATCTTTTTGGTTTGAAACCTTCTCCACAACCACCTACCTTATTAATCTATTACCCAGACCTGTCATTGATCACAAGTCACCACTTGAAACCCTGTTTCTTGATTCACCTAATCTTTTACACCTTCGTGTTTTTATGTGAGCTTGTTTTCCTTTTTTTGGGGTAACTCATAAAGACAAACTAACTCTAAAGTTCACCAAATGTGTCTTTATAGGGTACTCGTTACAATATAAAGATTATTATTGTTTTGACCCTATCACCTCTAAACTTTACATCTCACGAAATGTCCAACTTGTTGAAACTGTTTTCCCTTATGCAAATTCCACCCTTAATATCTCTCCCATATCCTCTCCTTCTAGCATCTTGCTCCCACTACCTGCTCCAATCTCTTCCTCTTCATTAAACACCACATCAAACCTATTGCCTCCTTCCCCTTCACCTCAGCACCATATAATCACTCGTACACGTGATAACACTCGTGTCCCCAGATCCTTTCTGACTATGTCACCTATTTCACAAGCATACAGACCTCATATACCCTTGATCCTACCTCCTTTATCCAAGCAAACAAATCTTCACATTGACGTCAAGCCATGCTTGATGAGCTCACAGCTCTACATCGTAATTATGGCTGGACTTTTATCCCTCCTTGGATGTAAATGGGTTTTTCGCACCAAAAGAAATTCTGATGGGTCCCTAGATTGCTATAAAGCTCGGTTAGTTGCCAAAGGCTATCATCAAGCTCCTGGCATTGACTACACTAATAGCTTTAGCCCTGTAGTCAAACCCACCACTATTCGCCTCATCCTTGCTTTATCTAAAAATTGGTCGGTTCATCAGCTTGATGTTTACAATGCCTTTTTTAACGACACTCTAAATGAACTGGTTTTCATATCTCAATCTCCTGGCTTCATTGACCCTCACAAACTATCTTATGTCTGTCATCTTCATAAAGCTATCTATGGCTTCAAACATGCTCCAAGGGCCCGGTTTCATCGCCTGAGTCAAAAGCTACTTGATCTTAAATTCACCCCCACCAAATCTGACACTTCCTTATTTGTTCATTCTACTACTTCTCATACCACATATCTCCTCGTCTATCTTGGGATAGAAGCAACTACCACACCCACTGGACTCCTTCTTACCCAAACAAAGTATACCAAAGATCTTTTTCTTCGTATAGGCCTTGCCCAATCCAAGTCACACCAATCACCTAAACTCTTCCTATCTCCAAAAATCATGGTACCCCCTCTCTGATCCTTCTGAATATCGAAGCACTGTTGGTGCTCTCCAATATCTTTGTCTTACCTGTCCTGATATTCAATTTGCTGTAAATAAAGTCTCTCAATTTCTTCATTGTCCTACCGACATTTACTGGACCGTTGTTAAAAGGATCATTCGTTACCTTCGCTTCACATAAGCTTTTGGTATCCATTTAACTCGACAAACTTCTCTCTCTATTCAAGCCTACTTTATGCAGATTGGGCTGGGTATCCTGATTACTGTCAATCCACATCTGGTTACTATATTTTTTTAGACCAAACCTTATCTCTTATAGTGCAAAGGAATAACCCACTGTTGCCAGATCTAGCACTGAAGTTCATATCGCAGTATAGCTAATGCTGCTATTGAAATCTATTGGATTACGTCTCTTATTGGTGAAATTGGTTTATCTCATATCACACTCACTCTTTGGTGTGATAATCTAGGTCCAACGTTTCGTGCTACCAATCCCATCACTTACACTAAGACAAAACACATTGAGATTGATATTCACTTTGTCAGAGATTTGATTACCAACAAGGCGCTTACTATTCGGCATCTATCTTCCTACGATTAAATTGCAGACATCATGACTAAGGCTTTATTTTTCTCTGCCTTTCACAGTCTTCGTGACAAGCTCACTGTGACAACTCACTGTATGCTTGAGGGCGGCTAATAAACATGTGCATATCTTCTACAATTTCACCAACATTATTATGATTTGTATTGTCATGTATTCTATTTTATCTTTTGTATCTCATTTGAATTTATTTTTTGTATCTTATCTGTTATTATCTCAACAACTCAAATATCACAAGACTTTGTATAAATACGGTGTAAAGCTATTCATCCATATACAAGAAAACAATACATTTACATATCAATTCTATTTCTTCTTTATTATCAGTTAGTGAAGACGTTTTCTTTGATGATGATTGCCATCCAGTATCATCAAATAAGCAAGAAACTAACGAGGTTTTTGAGAAAATAAGATCTATACATTATCTTATGTTAGAACTTACGATTCCAAGCGCATTTAACAGTTGTTTCGACATGCTCTTTCGTCGAAAGCTCGGACGAGTTGCGAGGAAGGGCATCTCGGCAAATTCGTTTCCATGGATCCTGCAGAAGCAATACATATTTTCACGTGTATAATACATTTCCAGGCAATGGCATGTATATGCAATATGTACCTTAGTGTTGCTACTGATATAATATCATCTTTCTGCTCAAGAACAACAGTGTAGAAAGCTCTGAAATTAATTCTCACTAAGCTTGATCTGGAAAAAGAGAAGCAAGATTTGAAGAAAAAAAGAAGATTCTGAATATGGTATACTAGCATTCAGAGAATTCTTGATGACAGTAAAAATGGTGGAAGTGTTTACCCTCGGCCATGTACGACTCTATGAAGAATGTTCATTCCGGTGAACCGATCAATGGTAGGCGTGAAAGACTCATTGAGCACCTCCCAAGCTATTGCAATCTTGGAGTTGCATTCCATTCTGATATGCTGATTCTCGTAATAAAAGTCACCAGGCTCCATCCGCCGGAGTAGAGTCCACGACATTCCTTCTCCTAATTCGATTCTTGCTCCGATTAGGCTCTGAAGCTTCACAAAAGTCTTCAAAAAAGCTGAATGTCATCCCATGGTTTCAACAACATTTTGGAGAATCTTTACAGTAATATCACTAAACAAAAGAATCTCCTTTGACTATATTATAGGATGTTACAGAGAAAGAGTTGTTTGGTTTCCGGTTAAGAAATGGTACCTCTTTGCAACCACAGCCACAGAAGGATAACTCCATTGAATGACTATTAAGATCTGACTCAGTTCTCTCAGCACAACAGAACCAATGATCTGCAAGTACAATAAGAGTTAGCTCACTAGTCGATTATGGACCAGGCAATATACTTGTCCAATTGAACGCCAAGAGATGTTTAAAAAACGGGGATAAAACAAAGAATTTAAATACATCCATACATTTTTTCTCGCACTGAGGACATGTTACCATATCGCCATTGCTACCTCCACATAACTTGCAGACACAGTAAGGACATAGCCACTCTCCTCGAGGTACACTCTGTAATGGAAGACATGTTATCTGCTATATGTAACAATCAAAAGATAATTTTCAAAGAAACCAACAGACCCTCATGCCCAAACAGCTCGGGTGATATGTAGATGGACATCGGTCACAGCAAAGCAAGTCTCCTCCATCAGCACATATCAAACAGGTATCATCACTTTTATCACCGGCATCGATTTTGGGCTCAAACTCATGAAACTTATGAAGTTCCTTTTCCTCTTCTCCGTTCCACGCCACAGCCATGCATCGTAGGAGAGATTCATCGGTCCGAGCAACACAAATATTCTCATAAGGCCACGAACAATCCACACCAGAATGAGCCACAAATTCCCTCATAGTCATGACCTCCGAGCAACACAGACAATTCACACCATTCCTCCTAGCTCTTCCCACCTTTAGCACCTCTCTTCCGCCTTCACTTCCCTCTCTTACGCCTACGTAGTGCAGCCTTTCATTCTCTATCACAAGCTGCTTCTCTATCAACCACGAGATGACTGTTTTTTCCACTATATCTGTTTGCTTGTCAGTTCCTTGGGTACTATCCTGAGTTGGGTCATGAACGGTCTTTCTTCTTCTTGTGTCTGTGTCTGATTCTTGCTGCTCGTTACCTTCCGAGTCTTCGTCTTCATAACTGATTATCGTTATCCTTGGACGTAGACGTCTTCTAACATTATCATTTCCAATATTTAAGCTCTGGCTTGAAGTACCTGCTGTTTGGTCCACAACCATAGGAGCAGAAATATTGGTTCTACGCCTTCTTGGTACGCGGAAAGAATCACTGTTATGACGTCCATGTCCACTTGAAGAGCCCGGTTGGGTAGTATTTTGACGATTCCTTTGTTGAAACCGATCCATATATCTTGCAATATATCAACCACTCTGTGAATTTTGCTTCAGGAAGTTGTTTATGGTATCTTGAGAATATCTCTGAAACAAAATCCATCAGTATCGAAACCATCAGAAAGCAGAAGAAGCTGGCAAGAGCTTGGTAGCTGTACAGATAAAGCATCTGTGTAAAACGCCTTCATGTTTCTGATTTGTTTCACCTTTTGGTTTCTGATATCAATTAAAAAAAAATCCTTGTCTTGAAAGCAAATTAGCATTTATGTTAGTTAACAAGGAATCATATCATTTATACTAGTAAGTTGAGCGTTACACTTCATGTGGTGCTTGAAGAAGTAAGAGACTGAAGAATGGAATATATTGAATGGTTTATGAAACACAATCTGTAAAGTTTCTGTTTATAATCTACTCACCTCTGAACTGTATCAAACATTAATTTTGTGGTATAATTATGTCTTATATATGCCTGAGTATTAATTTCACTCTTTGGTATATTAATTCAGTATCTCACCGAGAAAAACAAAATAAACAAAGTACCTACAAAAGTATGATGCATACGAAACAGATGTAGCTTATTAATGTACATATATGCTTGAATATGAAGATCAGAAGAACGTACATGAACAAGAAGATGCGAAGTGTAAAGAGGTCTCTCCATTTATCAAACTCTACATTATGACTAAACAAAAACTGCTTATATCTCCTTTTTATTAAAGTTCTAATAAAGTGCCAATAATAACAATCTAGTAGAAATTGTACTAAAGGGCAGGGTCTTAAAAAGTCCAGCAATATACAGTTTTATCCTAAAGTAACAGAGAGTTGTTTTCACAACGCAAAAAAAAAAATCATAATTAATTGTGGTGTTCTACTTGCTTCTCATATACATATATGTGTTGTTCATCGTATCATCAACATCATTATCATTACATCTAGGCCGAAGTCTCGCAACAAAGCGAGATCTGAAAAGGTCTGATAGTACGATGCCTTACCCTTATATAATAGAGAGATTATTTTTGGTAAACCCACATACAGATGTGACAATAAAAGAGTGATGCAGGTTAAAGAATAAATAAGTAAAACTGGCATGCTAAATTATTATGTAAATAAAATTACAATAAATTTATAAATAAATAAAAATAAAATATAACTTGATTTTTAAAACTCAAATATAAGGAAATACATTATTTCTTTATTTTTAAAACAACACCGATACTTAAATGATAAGAGAACAATAAAGCATCAAAGAATTCAACTTTGGATCATACAGGAAAAAAAAAAAGTAGAAACACCAAAACATCTTAAACCATGAAATCATTAAGCATAAAAATACAATCCTGACATAATGTATTCTATTTGTTCTAATTACATGATGTGGTGTTCATCATCTGATTAGAACAAATAGTACATCAAACAAAATGTATGCAAACTCTTGTAACAAATCCACGCTGAACTTGACTTTATATCCATCACATGAGTTAAGATTCAAAATTATTTCATGCAGTTGATAACCAATAAAACATACTGATCGTCTATGAGTAAATCTATACAAACTTGCGTCCTATCTTTTGTACATGGTAATTTAAAACTATAATCCATTAAAGATTAACAATCAAAAGAACTAAATCTTATTTAGCGTCAAAAGTAATTTAGTAATTCAACTTCCAGCAACAGTTTCATTAGATATCTTACAATTAGAATCCCTCTTTTTTCTGATTCAGTTCCTCCATCGTTGCGAATCCTAGTTAGATTCAGATATGATACACTTTTTAGTTATTGGAAGAATCCAAGTACTCTGTTTCGGATATTACGTGACAAATAAAAAAAGAAGGAATATTTAATATCGTCAAGCTATATTTTAGAAAATTATAGAAATTGATTAAAAATAAAAAATTTAACAATAATGTGAAAAAAAAGGAGGAAAGAACACTACATAAGTTGGTTAACTCATATTCAAAATAACAACATTATAAACAAAAATAAGTGTGAAGAATGTTAGCTTTCAATTGAAATTTATATAATATTTTTAGATATTTACCCGATGTTTCTAGAAGATCATCTTTTTAACTATCGTCGGAGTTTCGTCGGAGTATAATCGCCGATCTCGATATTTCTGTAAATCTTGAAGTAGAACAATCATAAAACTTGAACTTAGCCTTATGATTGGAAACAACAAATAATCCCTATAGGATTTTCAAAGAAGTAATTCGGTGAACTTGAAGGCCAGTGATAGTGGACCTGGATGTTAATTTAATAATAAATAACGAGACACGAGGCTTTTATGTCATTTGCATGTTAGCAAACTGGCAAAAAGTTTATGTATTCTGCTTTTGTTATGGAAATGTATTTATTATAATATTTAAAAATTAGTGTATTTGAATGCATTTATTAAAATTACATAAAACTAAGCATGATACTAATTGTTTTGTAGAAAACCATAATTATATATATTTTTATATCATATTTATTATTAAATGATTATCAATATGTGTTTTTATTGATTACATTCTTTATAATAATTGATAAGATATTAGTATAAATAAAATAAAACAAAATAGAGGCATATAAAATAAAATATATAATTATTATTCATTACATGATTACTCATATTTAAATAAGTATTTGAATAACATTAAAACAAATAATTGCAGTAGAGCCTATAAATTAATTGATGTATATAATAACTTTTAAAAATAGTTGTCATATATTATTATAGTATCACATTCTTTTAACCAAATTTAACTAAAAATTTTAAATCAAATTAGTGTGATTTCAAATAATACAAAAAATAACTTTCAATCAAACTGCTTTTATAATAGTGTATTAAGAAACTGACATTCAATTTAATAGACCAACAAGAGGCAAAAAAATTTAAGGCAATAAAAGTCAACGTATTTCATTGCATAAGGATTCCCGCTTTGTGAGTGTCGAGAAAGGATCATTAATATATGCAACATTTCCTTTATATTTTTTACAAAGAAGATATTTCCGTGACTTGAACTTGTGATCTTCTGGTCACAAAGAAGCAAAATTTTACAATATGCATTGAAATCATATAGTAAATTCGTCGGTTATTGAAAAGGTTGGAAAATTTTTCTTTAATCTATTTTCTTGTTAATTTATTATTCATAATAATCTCTTTTGAACTCTTTTTAGTATGAATAAAGGATTAATACCATTTAGTATACTAACGTGAGATTATCATAACATTATAAAGACAAAATAATCTTTCAAGAAAAGGTAAAAGAATTAGAATCTTATCACCAAATTGAGGTGTAATTTTCTAAATGATATAATTTAAATAATTTAAATCACGTGACATTGTTTAAGTGTTACATAACACTTAAAATGACCTTTTTATTTAGTAGGATAAAGTTGCATATTATTAAACTTTTTTTAAATTTCACATTTTTAAGAGACTCTCGTTTGTTGTTATTGTTGTTGCTACATGAATATATCGAGTTGATATTGGCATTCTATCCAATAACTTGTCGTTAAATTCGTTAGAATGATGCAGAATTATGCATATGTAATTAAGATAAGAAATATTAAAAAATAAGAAGAAATGACGTCTAATGCATAATAATAAATAAACCAGCCTCCACATAATACATATAAAATTAATATTCGAGTGTTTTACTTTTATCTTCATATTGAAACTTGGACCTTTGGAAGGGGAAGAAAATGTACCGCTGAAAT
>JANIHZ010000001.1:39339069-39353288 GCA_027478365.1 Erythroxylum rufum
TGGGTTTGCCCCGGTGTGGGCGAGATTTTATAATATTCTAGTAGAATATTGGAACACGGAAGGGTTGGGAAGAATAGCAAGTGTTGTGGGACACCCTCTCCTTATGGATACTCAGACGGCCAGGATGTCTAGGATAGTGTATGCAAGGATGTGTGTGGAGTTAGAATTACAGAGGAGTTGACCTTCCTCTTTTCAACTGGCTACTTACAATGAGGAAGGGAAAATAATTTTTAAGGAAATAAGGATTGAGTACGAATAGAGGCCTGATCATCATGCACAGAAGAAGGAATGGGCACCTATAGGGAGATTGTTTGAGACTGGATTACAACAGGAGTTGGAGAAAGGGAAGGAGAATATACAAAATGTCTCAAATCAGCAAGGAATGGAGCAGGAATCAATCTCAGAGAAGATAGTTCAAAGTAATAAGGAGATTGAACATCAGAGATTCAAATTGAGTAATGTAAGGACTAAGGATCTCAACAGATGGATCAAAACAATGAGTTGACAAAACAAGTTGATAAAGAAGCAAGTACTGTTGGTAGTCCTACTCTTCTAAGCAAGGATCAATAGAAGCAAGATGAATCGAGTGGAGACCTTGAGGATCTAAACTTCCTTGCTGTAAATCAAGTAGGTACAACTTCTTCCTATCCTATTTTTGAATTTGTTCCTAATAGTCCTGGTATTATGGGAGGGGCAGAGGGGGATTTTACTGTGAGAAAAAGTAGGAAATCTAGGAAGAAATTAAAGTAGGAGATGTTTCTGATTTTTTTGTTATGGATTTAGTTTTTTGGAATGTTAAAGGCCTTAACATCCTAAACAAAAATTAGCAGTACATGCTTGTCTTAAGAGATTATCTGTTTCTTTTGTTTGTTTGATTGAATCTAGGATTAGGTCTCCCTCTTATTTGAATAATGTATGCTCCTCCTTGTTTCCTAGATGGCTTTCTTACAGTAATGTAGATCATGCTTCAAATGCTAGGATTGTGTTAGCTTGGAATCCTGATTGTTTTTTGAGTTCAATACTTAGCACTAATGACCAACTGATTTACTTAGAGTTGACCACTAGGAAATGTTCTTCACCCTTCTTAGTGGCTTGTGTTTATGGGTCCAATAACCTCAACCATATGAAGAATCTTTGGTCTAACCTGTCTAATATCAACCTCTCTGTTGGTAATCTTCCATGGATTATAGCGGGAGACTTTAATGCTATTTTGTTACCTCATAAGGCAGATCCTATAAGTCCCTCAGCTATGAATGGGATGAGTGGCTTTAGGAAGTGTGTTGAGGGTAGTGCTTTGTAAGATTTAAATTCCAATGGTCCAAGTTTTACTTAGAACAATAAACAATGTGGAGATTTCTTTATTGCTAAGAAGTTAGATAGAGCCCTCATTAACTTGGCATGGAGCTCTAGGTTTCCCAGTTCTTATAGTTTTATTCATAACCCAAACATCTCAGACCACTCTCCAATAGTGGTTAGGTCTTTAGCAAAGATGTAGAAGAGATCTTATCCTTTCAGGTTTTCTAATTTTCTAGCTTCTCAGCCTAATTTCCTTTAAATAGTAGAGGATGCTTGGTCCTCTCAAGTTTAGGGTACTCCTATGTTTTGTGTTGTGTCTAAGCTCAAGTTGGTTAAAAAAGCCCTCAAAATTCTTAATTCTGGCCAGATAGGTGATGTGAATGCTAGAGTTGAGAGTTGCCAAGTAACTCTTAATAATATCCAGGATTAAATAAACTTATGCCTAAGTCTTCTATTCTGATTGCTAAGGAATTTGAGGCCATTAATGAGTTAATTAGAGCTCTAGATGATCAAGAGTCTTTCTTTAAACAGTCTTCCCATATTAAACGACTTAGAGAAGGGGATAGAAACACTAAATTCTTTCACAACTCACTCCTAGCTAACAGAAACAAAAGGAACATACATTCTTTAGTAGTGGGTAATGGGAATAGGATTGTTGGTCTAGAAGAGATTCAAGATTAGTTTCTTGAATACTTTCAGGGTTCTATTGGGGATAAAAAGGTTCTTCACTCTTCTAAAGGGTTTGTGGAAAATCTTTTCCCTCATTCCTTGCCTGATAATCTTTCTAATTCTCTTACTGCTGAAGTCTCAGCACAAGAGATTAGGGAGGTTTTCAACTCTCTTAATCCTAATAAGGCCCCTGGTCTGGATGGGTTTAATGGGTTTTTCTTTAAGCAAACCTAGCATATTATTGGAGAGGAAGTTACCAATGCCATCCAAGATTTTTTCCAATATGGAAAACTTCTCAAAGAGCTTAATCCCACTTTTATTTCACTCATTCTAAAAAAAGATCAACCTTCCACAGTGTTAGAATATAGTCCTATTTCTTATTGCAACATGCTATATAAGGTAATTGCTAAAATCATTGCAAATAGGCTTAGAGAGATTCTTCCTCACATTGTTAGTCCTAATTAAAGTGCTTTCATTAAGAATCGTCGAATAGGGGATAACATCCTGTTGGCATAAAAATTTTTCAAGAATTATCATCTTTCTAATAACCATAGGAGATGTGCTTTTAAAGTGGACCTTCAAAAAGCCTATGATTCCATTCAATGGGATTTCCTTTTAAATGCATTAGTAGTTGTAGGCTTTCCTCTAAAATTCATAGATTGGATCAAAGAGTGTATAACTTCTCCTACTTATTCTATTTTGATCAATGGTTCTCCCTCTAAATTTTTTAGAGGGAAGTCAGGACTAAGACAAGGAGATCCCTTATCTCCATTCCTCTTCATTATTTGTATGGAAGTCTTCTCTAGGAGTTTGAACGTTTGCATAGATGGTAGCCCTTCCTTTAAATACCACTGGAGTTGTAGAACCCTTAAACTCACCCATTTCTTGTTTGCTAATGTTCTCCTGATGTTTGGCCATGCTGATATGAGTTCAACACAAAATTTGCTTAATTGTATGTGTACCTTCTCTAGTTGTTCTGGTATGGACTTGAATCCTTCCAAAAGTCAGTTTTTCCTATCTCTTGATATTGACCACTTGACTCATCAAATGGAAGTTGTATATGGGCTTAACAAAGGTACTCTCCCCGTACGGTATTTAGGGGTACCTCTCTTAACAGGTAGATTATCTAGGAGGGATTGCTTACCCTTGTTAGAGGAAATTGATTCTAGGATTAACAAATGGACTCATAAAATCCTTTCCTATATTGGTAGACTCCAATTGGTGATTTCTGTCCTGTCTTTGTTTCAAGTGTACTGGTCTACCCATTTCATTATTCTTTCTTCCATCCTTATAGATATAGAGTCTAAACTTAGGAATTTTTTGTGGGCAGGGAAGGGGGTTTCCAAATCTCATGCTAAGGTTAAATGGAGTGACATTAGTAGACCGAAAGGGAGGGAGGTTTAGGGATTAAACATTTGTCTACATGGAATTATGTTCTGTTAGGGAAAAGGATCTGGTATCTGTTTTATGACAGTGAAGCTTTATGGGTTGAGTGGGTGCGTACTATTATTTTGAGAAGGAAAAATTTCTGGAGTGCCCAACCTACTAATAATAGTTCATGGGGTTAGAGAAAAATCTTATTTGTGAGGGATAAAATTGGGAACCAATTCAGATTTAAGATAGGAAATGGATATTCTACTCTTTTATGGCAGGACCCTTAGTATCCTAGAGGAATCCTGAAGAACTTCTCTTCTCCGAGAGAGATCAATGGGTCAGAATTACCTATGACAGCAAGAGTCTCCGAAGTTATCAGTAATAATGAGTGGAGATGGCAAGATGCAACTATAGAGATCATTGGTAACCTAGAGCCTCTAATGTACCAACCAAAATGCTCTAAACCTGATTGTTTGGAATGGTTACCTTGCCCATCAAAAAAGTAAACTAATGATTCTGCCTATATTTTCTTGAGACCTCCTATTCAGAATGTTCCTTGGCATAAACTGGTCTAGCTTAAAAACAACAGTTTAGGTTTTCTTTCATATTATGGTTGGCTTTCCTTAAAAAGTTGCAAACACGGGATAAACTTCTCTATCTCCATACTCCTAATCACTGTTCCTTATGTATCTTGGATAACGAGTCCATTGAACACTTGTTTTTTGAATGTTCCTTCTCTAAAATAGTGTGGGAACATTGCCTTAACCATTTTCAAATACACATTCCCAATCAGACAACCCTTTAATTCATTCCTATTTGGTTTAACCAATCCTTAAATAACATAACCTGTGACTTTAACCTTTTCCCCATCCTCCTTTCTGTTAATGTTTATAACATTTTGATTGAAAGAAATACTAGAACCTTCAAAGATAAAGCCATGGATGCGGGGAGCCTATACTCCAAAGTGATATTCCAAGTTATGGAACATCTCAGCTCAAACATTGTGTGAAGGTAATTGCTAAAGTTCTTATTCACTAATAATTTTTCTGCAGGTTTGTTATTTTAGGAGTGCTAAATGGAGGTCCAACATTTCTTTGGTTCCTAAAGCAGAAAAGAAGACAGGATTAGGAAACATTTTTGTTTCCAATTAGCAGAACATGGAGTTGACATGTTATGGTCTTTCTTGAAACAGATAAGATGAAGAAGATCACAAACTTTAACAGTTGGAGAACCATCTCCTACGGTTGGAATCTAGTTGACTTATTAATGGTATATCAATGGAAGTATGTGAGTGGAAACATCATCTCACTCTATATCTTATGTTATGTTGTAAGTTGATTTGGATTGTAATTAATTGATGGTTGATTAATAGTGCTGTAAATTGTTTGTTGGTTAACTTGTGTTACTAGTTAGATGAGCTAGCTCTATAAGGGTTTTCCTAGGTAAGAAGGCTACCGTTGTCTCAGTTGTTTGTGTTTTTTGTAAGGAAGTGATGAAGCTTCCTCATGTATTTACCTTATGTTTCCTTTTGGTAGGCAAGAGATTACTGCTTAAGTAGTCTCCAATGGTGTACATAACTTTTCTAATTTGCATAAAATCTTCTGATTTACCAAAAAAACACACATTTAATAGCTCGAGAATCAAGCTTATCCCTTGAATATGCTGCCAAATGAACAAAACAAATGCAGCCAAAAATCTTTAGGTGAGATGTATCAAGTTTTTTATTTAGAAAAACTTCAAGTGGACTTTGAAACCTCAAAGTGTGACATGGAAACTTGTTAATGAGATAAGTAGCTGTTAACCCTCTATAAGACTAGAAAATTTGGAATATTCATCTAAAACATAATTGCTTTGGTTTTCTCCAACAAGTCTCTATTCTTCCATTCCACAACCCCATTTTGATGGGGAGTATTGTTGGACCCCGAACTCTTAGAAGTCATAAATATTAAATGAGAAATTGTTGGCGATTAGTTATGAGTAAGGAAAAAGAAGAATTTTTGAATTAGAAATGAGGTAAGAAATGGTTTAGGTACAAGATAGGTTATATGTGAAATGTTGGAAGTTAAAAGCTGGAAAATGTAGTTGAAACATGTTCATTGAGTATACTTCGGTGTTTTAGCCATAACTTTTTCTCTAGTTATCCAAATGAGATGATTCTTAATTTGGGTTAAATTAGAGACTTAGGGATACAAATTGTTTGAAGAAGTCAAGTTTTAATTCAGTCTCTAAGAATTTAAATTTCAGGATGGAAGTTAAGTAAAAAATTCTATTTTAGTATAAGAACAGTCCGAAAATGTGTGGGGCATAACTTTCAGATTTTTAAACCAAATTGAATGATTTTGGTGTCATTAGAAACTTAAGACAATGGGGAACATTTTTCTAAAAGGAAGTATTATCAAATTCCTTCAATTTCCCCATGATCCTTAGTTAAGGAGTCAGAAGTATAAGATGTTAGTTTTAATAGACATAAGGGGGTAAAATAGGAAGGACAAGGTAAATGAAGGGTAAATTGGGAAAAAGACCAAATAAATGGTCTTGAAATAAGAAAGAAGAAGGAGAGGATTGGGAGAAGCTAAGAGAAGAGAGAAAAAACGTAAAGAGAGAAGAAGAAGAAGAAGAAGAAAATCGTGGGAGAAGCTAGGAAAGAGAGAAAATTGTGGAGAAAGAGAGAAATCAAGCTTGTTAAGGTAAGTTAATCATCTTTTCTTCTTGCTTTATTAAAGAAATGGGTTGTGTTGAGAATGAAGAAGTTAGAGAGAGAAAGGGGTTTGTGTTGAAAGAAGATGATTTAAGAGAACCAGTTTGATTTTAGGGTTTCTAAACTAGGTTTTGATTTTTCTAACCTAGATGGACTATGGGTAGGTTAGGTTTGAGATTAATTTGTGGCTATTGCATTTTTATGATTATTGAAGTTTATGATTTTTATTAGAATATTGTTTTGAATGGAACCTTGGTTGTTTTAGGAAACTAAGAGAATCCTACCCAAGAGCAAGAGGAAAGACCACCTTGAGTTGGATTTTTGCAAACGATTTAGGTAGGTAATTTATTTATAGTTATTGTGTGATTAGGCAAATTCTTACCCATGTGTGTGTATGTTGATTGCTTGAAATTGAATTGTTGTGATTTGATTGGAAATGCATGATGCATTGTGATTATGTTATACCTTGAAAGAGGTTATAACATTTTGAATTAAATGAAAATAAGAAAAAGCATGGACGTATGAGCATACGATAACATGAATATGTTCTTTTGTTTGGGCGAGAGAGGAACCGTTTCGTTAGTCACGTTCACGTTGAACTATAGCCTTCTCTCAGCTGCTAGCTTGAGGCCACGAGATCTTGAGACTTTGGACTCGTTTTGCTCACGGTGTAAACTTTGGTTTCTCCATTTCGTTCCACTGAACTCTCGAGTCATTTGTTTGTGCATTGCATCTTTGAATTGTCAAGTATGGTGCATAATTGAGTGTTATGTTTAATGGCTAAAGTCTATGTTGTGCATTATGAGTTTGAGCTAAATTGATTAGTGCTTGAATTGCTAGAATAGATTGAGAATGCTAGAATGGCTGGATAAGCATATGCAAAACCATTCACTGTCACTTTTATCCCTCACATAGCCCAGCGTGGTGATATAGGGTATACAACCAAACCAATTTTTCCAAAAACCAAACCTTTGTTACAATATTATATAGGATTAAGACAACTTAACACAAAATAGATAAAATTATAACTAAATTAGAGCAATGTTATACTGAAAATCCTTTAAAATTTTGGGATAAGAACCAAATATATGCTAAGCTAGAAATGATAGATAAAAATAAAGTAATAAGAGTAAAACCCATGAGATATAATGAAGAAGATCAGAAAGAATTTGGAATACAGATAAAAAAATTATTAGATTTTGGATTTATTAGATCAAGTCAGTCACCTCATAGCTCACCTGCATTTATAGTAAGAGGACATGCAGAACAGGTTAGAGGTAAGGCAAGAATGGTAATAAATTATAAAAAACTAAATGACAATGCAGTATTTAATGGATATTTTCTTCCGCATAAAGAAAGTCCACTTAATAGAACAAGAAATAAAAAGATCTTTTCAAAATTTGATTGTAAAAGTGGATTTTGGCAAATAAAAATGCATCCAGATAGTATTCCATAGACAACATTTTTTACTCCACAAGAACATTATGAATGATTAGTAATGCCCTTTGGATTAAAAAATGCACCACAAATATTTCAAAGAAAAATGGATAACATCTTTAAAGATTATTCTTATATCTTTGTATATATTGATGATATTTTAATAGCATCTGAGGATATTCAACTCCATTTAAAACATTTAGACAATTTTATTGATATATGTATTACACATGGATTAGGATAATCTAAAAAGAAATAAAAAATATTGCAAAACAAAGTAGAGTTTTTAGGAATGCAAGTAGATGGACAAGGAATAGAATTGCAGAATCATATTTTAGAAAAGATTTCTAAATTCCCTGATAAATTAATTGATAAAAAACAAGTACAAAACTTTTTAGGAATTTTAACATATGCTTCTGATTTTATTCAGAATTTAGCTCAATTACGAAAACCACTTCAAGATTTACTTAAAAAAGATAAGATATTTAGTTTCACCCCCGAATTAGAAACTCAAGTGAAATATATAAAAGGATTATGTACTAATCTACCAAAATTATATTTACCAAACAAGGAAGATAACTTAATACTAGAAACTGATGCTTCTGAAAATTATTGGAGTGGCATTTTAAAGAAAATAGATTATGATAATAATAATGAAAAATAGGAGAAAGTTTATGTAGATATTGCTCAGGAACTTTTTCCAATACTGAAAGTAGATATCATATAAATGAAAAAGAATTACTAGATGTGGTAAAAAGCTGTAAAAAAATTTATTACTTTTTACTTCCAAAAAGATTTCTACTCAGAACAAATAATACCCAGGTAAAAGCATTCATCCATAATAATTTGCTAGGTAGACCTGAGGATAAAAGATTGATTAGATGGTAGATATTACATTCCGATTATAGTTTTGATATTGAAATTGTGAAATCTGACAAAAATCTTCTAGCAGATTTTCTTACAAGAGATGGAAGACCATCTACGTCAGATACTTGAGGAAATTCAGAAGATGGATATGGAGATAAAATCAATCAAAGATACAGTTTCAGACTTTCTCGATATTGCTAATCTCCCAGGACTAACAAAAGAAGTTTCTAGTTTGATAAAGCGAGGTAGTAATCTCATTCAAATGAACATCGATAACTATGAAAATTTGAGCCTCAAGATAGTAGAATATATAGCTTAGTCTACACACAATCCAGATATACTCATACATCCAAAAACAGAAGTTCTCCAACAACTCTCTTTTGAAAAAATGAATATCGATTTGCGACCCCAGAAAATTCCTTCTACTAGTTCTACAACTAGTTTACCTAGCACCTCACAGATAATGAAAGAAATATCAATGATTCCTCCTGACATAGAACAGCAACAAAAGATGATGAAAGAGTTATTTCAGCTGTCAAATAGTGAAACTCGATATATTGATTTCTCAGGCATATATCCAGGATCAATTATTTGTAAGATTCTGATCCACAAGAGGTAAGATATTGGTATGATTTTGGAGCCTTAAATTCGATATATTTAGCATTGTCAAATTTTCCAGAGATGAGTTATCTGCCACAATGGATAAAAGATGGAGCACGAGATTGTTATCTCAATAATCCTACAATAACACCCAAAGATATTCTTGTATTAAAATTTCTATCTGCAGGACTAGATTTCGATAATGATGGTAGTTATCTAGCTTACCATCTAATACAACTTGGAAAGGCAGATACATTCTCAATAACTATAAATCAAGAAATAACCAAAGATTATGTTAAATTTGAAGAAAAAGATATCCATTACAGAAGAGCAATAGGAATCAGGATAGTCCTTCAAGGACTATAAGCCAGCTTCAAAAAAGGGTTTCGAACATATGGCGGACAAAAGATATATTCTTCAATCATGATATCACCAGCCAAAACTACTCCAGTAGCGGCTCATAATTTTTAATTGACAAAGATGAAGTTACTTGAAACAGGAGTGATAAAATCAAGCAATCAAGCTCAACTCAAGATTTGTAAGTTTAGACGACATCCCAAGAATACATGTCCCAGTTGCACTCCAAAGATAACAGTTCAACACCATCCAGCACAAAAGGAAGTTATTGATTAAGATATCAAAGATGTAATCCAGAAGATATGTGTATTCTGTAACATAAGCTACATGTCTGACTAAATATTGTCAATTAGCTATAGGTTGTCCACATATAACAAATATCTTTTGTTTTTATGTAAACATATCATATGGGTGGGTCCATGTAGCAAAATATCAGACTGTCTATTAGCAAGATGTGTCTTATGTAAAATAGTAACACGCCTGCTATAAATGTGTGATATAGTAGAGCAAAGAAGGTATCGGTATCAGAAAACACACAATCTCTCTTCTGTGTAAACCTCCCTATGTTTCATATACCAAATAAATAAAAATCTCTCTTTTCTCTTATATTCATTCTTTTCCTCATAGAAGAAATATTGAGTAAAGAATCCATATACCTCCTTAACTATTTCTTACGCCTTGAGGTAGGAAACGAAACAAGGTTGAGCTGAGTATTGCTGAAGGAACTACAGAAGAGTTACCTTGATTCTACGTTTAAGAATTAAGAATGGGTTTAAACGCTCGGTAAAAGCTTCGTCGTACAACCCGACGATATTTCTGTCAAACCAAAACTAGGTAAGGAAGCGTGTTGGACCCTTCACTCTGTGTTTTCTCTGTGGTCTGCATGGAATGGATATAAGGAATTTTCTGCATCCACCGATGAGTGTTGAAGCCTATGGAGAACATTTGGTTCGATTAGATTTAGGTTCAAAAGATAGTATCAATAACTTGATAAATGAATTAAGATTACATTATGCTGCTGAACTTGAAAATAATAAAGATATCCAAACAAGAAGGCCAGATTATAAAGCAATCATGTATTTCATGTCTAAGCAAATCCAGATATTGGAATTTATTCAAAATTCTCGATATGAGACAAAAACTCTCATAGATTTTACTCTCCTTGAGCTGCAAGAAAATGAAGAAGCCTTTGGACCACCATCAAAACCCCCTGGATTTGAATAAATAAAGATATTAAAAACAAAAATAAGAGACATCCACAAATAATTGTGTAATTGTGTTAAGATCTCTCGCGATCTCTTGCGTAATTGTGTTAAGATCTCTTGCGATTGCGATTGCACGTTGAACTGCAACTCTCCTCTAGATGATATCAGAGCCTAGACTTTTACTGTTTTTCGATATATTTATTATCTTTAAGTTATTATGTTTATGTTGTTATCTTATTAGTATTGAGTTATGTTTTATACTACTTCGTATTTATATAGCTGCTTGTATCATAGCAAGAAATGAATAAAGAGTTTAAGATACTTGAGGAAGAAGATAATTCTTTAAAAATAGATAAAGAGATAATTGAAATACAAAAAACCATAATATATTATGGGCAAAGAATTTTACAATATTGTGAACAGATGACTTTAGATTTAGAATCTTTGATAAATCATAAAGAAAGTAGTAAATCAGATAAAGAAAAGCAAATAAATATCAAAGAACAAAGTGATACTAATATCATAAAAGATCCCTTTAAGATACATTTAGAAAAATTAAGAAATGTCAACCAGTAATAGTTCAGATAGTGAATTAGATATTTCACCAGAACTAGATAATTTAGTAACACAAATTAGAAATCTAGATCTACATGATAATTTTATTACTATTAAGCCCTGATGAACAAAAACTGAAAATCCGAATATTACAGATATCCCTAGTTCTAGTAGGAACCCGCATATACGTCAAAAACCAGAACAGAGTTTTAATAGACCAGTCACAGGATATGCAGGATTAATGCATACTGGAATAAATTCAGATAAATATACACCTTATGAAAAAATGAAAGCTGATACAATAAATCCCTTTGGAATTTATTTAGATCTAGATTGTATTGCTAATATTGAAGCAATAGATAAATGGGAAATTGCTTTAAGGATAGCTGTTGTAGTTAATAAAATGGATTTTGAAACTATTAAAGGATTTATGGAAAAAACATTATTAAATAGTGCACAAAGATTTTGGCAAAATCTTAATGAAGATACTAAACAATCAATTTATGCCGATCCAGATAATTTCATAACAAAAGTAGTTGAAACATTTAGATTAGAATTTCATGGAGAAGGTAAATATGTTAAAGATCCAAATACTATGACTAGATATACTACTGCCTTGATGAGATTACAATTATGTGATATCTTTGAAATAGAAAAATATATTTGTGTTTTCCAAGATTATTATTATCATATTTATAATCAAGTTTCGGATACAAGTAATTATTTACCATTATTATTTGCTAAGATTCCAGACCCTTGGGGATCAAAACTAATAGATACATATAATCCAGGAAATATAGATACCTTAGGAAAAAGAATAGAACATGTTAGAGATAAATTAAGTAATTGTTGTGCTGAGATACAAAAAAAATTTGAATTGATATTAGGCTACACTAAAGCTCCTCATTCAGCTCTTTTCTGTTTGCAATAGTGATGAATGAGCTCACAAGAAAATTCAAGGGGATGTGCCTTAATGTATGTTGTTTGCTGACGATATTGTCTTAGTGGATGAGAAAAAAGAGGATGTTAATATTAAGCTAGAACGTTGGAGGGATAAGTGAGAATTAAGGGGTTTTTAATTGTGCAGTATTAAGATTGAGTACTTAAAGTGTATCTTTTTAAGTCATAGGGTGAACCTCAATGTGGATGTAGAGATCCGTTTAGAAGTTATTCCATGGAAAGAGTGATTTAAGTACCTAATGCCTATCATTCAAAGTAATTGAGAGATCGATGAGATATAGTCTACTGTATGAGATAAAGGTCACTTAAATAGAGAAGTGCATTAGAATTTTTATGTAACAAAAAGATACCACTCAAGTTCAAGGTTAAATTATATTGTTTAACGATTAGGCAGACTATGCTATATGAAACGAAATGTTGGCCTATCAAATAAGTGTATAGTTGTAAGCTAATGGTGGTGGAGATAAAGATGTTCCATTGGGTGTATAATCTTACTAGAGCAGATAAAGTCAAGAACGTATTGGTGAGAGATCAATTAAATGTAGCCAATATTAATGATAAATTAAGAGAGACAAGACTTAGGTGGTTGGGACACATTAAAAGGAGATATACTAACACTCCAATGAGAAGATGTGAAAAATAACACTTAGAGACTATAAAAGGAAAAACAGAAAAAAGGCAGCTTAAGAAGAGTTTTAATTACTGGCCAAACGTTTGGTTCTTCCCATTTATTATTATCAATCAATTGTTAAGTTCTTTAAAAAAATGATATGGCTTTACTGAAACTTACGTACCGAGGACATGGGCCACAATATAAAACTTTGACATATTAGGAAGATAAAGGATCTCATGTAAAGAGATCTTTATTGTTCTCTTTAAGTCCTCTAAGTTTTTTCCTTCGAATTATTCGTTTTATAGATAGCCTTAATATTTTGATTAAGTAATACATCTCTCCCAGTTATTTAGCCTGAGTAGTTTCTTACTAAGTCTATTTACTTTATTGTAATGGTTGGTATGATTTATTCTTGTACTTGTCTCTTTTTTTTCCTATTTTTTGTATTTATTTACTTATTTTATATTATATTATTAATCTTACCATATTTTATATCTATTGTATTATATGTTTAATTACGTATTTATTTATATTTTGTATTATTATTACTTTGCACTATATGTGAGCATATAAAAAATAACTTCTCTATCATATAAGAATAAGACTATGTGCTATTAAATTTTTATAGACTATATTTTAGTGAAATTCTCACTTATTGTTATTATTGTTATTTTTATTGATTATACATATTGCATTCTTTTCGACCCATCACTGATTGTTAATTAATTTACTAATTTTTTGTCCTTGAACTGCCAATTCGTTACGTAAAATATCTAAGGACAAGTGTCCCTTACGTAAGAGTACATGTTGATAACTTTACTCTTCACTTTTGGCTAATCGCTCTAGATATTCTTGCACATGCAATCTGGAGTCGGTGTCAACATCATCGGTTGAAGTTTTACAATGGACACTCTAAAGTAGTGCACTGATCATTACTCGGATTACTCCTTTTAAGTGTTCCTTACCCATGTTTCTTGATGCTGATATTTGTGACACTATGTTGTAACTAAATATAAAGATAAGAACAAATCGAGCTAGTGAATAGCAGACTCAGCAGAGGATGGCAAGATTAGGCGTCGGAGAAGAGGCGGCATTGCTGCGTAGAGAAGGCAGAATTGCAGCAGAGAGGAGGTGCGACGAAGAGCTAGTGAAACTATCGTCCAATAATTTCATTTTGTACTTAACACCTGCAATTAAACTATAAACCAAAATATAAATATAATAATTACATTTAATAATAAAATAGGTATAAAAGAAAAACATAGTATTTTGTTTTTTTTTATCAAATTTATGAAATTGATAAATATCAATTGAATTGAGTTCGTTCCTTAATTACTTGTTTAAATTATGTAATTTGTGAACTATTTCATGCACTTGATACCAAATTTTCAATATTACCGTAATGAATTTCTTTGTTATAAACAAAAAATTAATGTCAAGCGAAATGCAGTCTTCTTTTCTCATCTCATGATTTATATATACCAAGTAGATGAGGCTGGGATGTTTAATACTTCTTAGAGTAAGGGGGCGGTTAGTTCACATAGGAAAATAATAATACGAATGAGAATGAATATATTAAGAAATAAGA
>JANIHZ010000001.1:39389138-39402397 GCA_027478365.1 Erythroxylum rufum
AATTATTATTTTGAATAATAATAATAATTGTTATTATGTTATAAGAAAGACTGTGATTGAATAAAAATTGATAAAAATTGTCTGATATGATTCAAATTGATCAGATATTAAGTAGAGTTTAAGTTTTTTTCTTAATTTTTAAGCTTTAATTCAAGTTCGGGATTAAATTATCCGACTCGGTATCCCTGAAGTCCAAAATTTGTAAGTGAGATTAAAAAAAAAATTAACTTTTTTAAAATATATTTAATCGAGCTTGAGGAAGGTTAGTCGAAATTCAAGCTACTTAAACTAGATTGGACTAGAAAGCCCGCCTAGAATTTGAGCCCAACCAGGCCTAATTGGATTGCACATCAATGAAAAATGCGTCTAACTTGGAATGTGTTCTATTGCAATGTGAAAGTATTTCACCTCAACCTTCCTCTAATACATATTCAATAGGCCGGCAGAATCCTAGCCCCGCTTTCCATATGAATTTGTGCAAATGTTTACGTAAATCTATTGTTGTGTAAAACGATGTTATTTTATTTTATAATTTTATAATTTAAATAATATATTAAAATAAATTAAAATCAATGTTATTTTATTAAAAATTATACATAATTTTAAATTAGTTCTAAAAATTAATTAATTAGATCAAATCAAATAATTTTAAATCCCACTAAATCAAACTTAAGTCAAAATATTCTTGTATATACAACTAATCTCTTTTGTCCTGTTTGGCAATCAGCTGATTACATTAGCTGTTAGTTGATAGCTGATTATATCAGTTGATTTGACTAGCAGATTGTATTAGCTATTTGTCATATGATGTTTGGTAAAATTATCTGTTTAGCATTAGCTGTTTATATATAAAATGACTCATGAGGACATGCCTTTAAACTCAAATTATAAGGTTACAATTAAATATTTAATTTTACAAAAATTAAAAATTTGACAATAATAAAAAATAGAACTAAAATTAAATTTTACAAAAAAGCACTGTAGCATAATTAATAATAATTAAATTATGCCACACTATGCCACAATTAATTAATTGTAATTAGGCATAAATTGACTGGTAAAAATTAATTAATGTATAGCTTTGTTTATTTAAGAGGGTATAATTGATTTTTCACTTGCACATATTTAGCTAAAGATGAAAACACTACTAAAAACGTTGTTGTTGTTTAGCTTTTCTAAATTCAGCAGTTTGAGATAAATCCGCTAATTATTCATCTTCTTACCAAACAAAAATTTCAGCTGTTTGAAATGGTCAAACAGTTGAAAGACTTGAATCAGCTAAAAAGTAGCTGATCCGTTGATCAATAAACGCAACCTTTATAAAATTTTGATTTAAAGTAAAGGAAAAAAAGAAAGTTAGCCATTTTCATATTTAATGAGTTGAATTAAGCTTGTTTAAATTGAGTTTGTGTGGAGTTGGAGTTCGAGTTGAGAAAACTCAAGCTCAGGTTTGTTTATCTAATCTCGATCGAACTTGTGCTATGCCTTGTAAAAAATTTTAGGGATTGTGATGCCTAACCTCTTCATTTACTTTCAATTATCACAATGAGAGTAGTTAAGAAAGGTGTGGACCAAGAATAACATTTTGTTGAATAGAATAAACAATATTTTTGGAATGAAATTGAAAATTTTGAGAAAGTTGAGGGACTTAATTGGTTATGTAATGGCTTCTTAGGGCTCACAGTGAAAGATAAAGGAAATTGGAAAATAACCACGCTGTCCATGGTCTGAAAATAGAAGAGAGTAAAACTCAGCTTGGTCATTGTCACTCCTAGTACTCACACCAACATTAATACTTATGCAATACCACATGACTAAACCGAACTAATGATCTACTTAAGTCTACATTATTAAGGCTTAAATGACTTAGATTCATTCCTAAATGAACAATATAAACTTCTAATGTGAAGAATCCAACTAAGTACGGCTGATTAATTTAGACAAAACCCTTCCTTTTAATGTCCATTTTCACGTCAATTTGTTTGGCTGCCTTAGAATTCATTGTCCTTTCCTTACCAGTTGGAAAAAGGAGTAATGTAGACTAGTTCATGGCACAGAAAGCAATAGCTAGTTTTGATAACGTCTTGTATAATTGTTCTATACGGTTTGTTGTTTCATCCTCCGTCTCTGTTTCTCGAAATCAAACCATAATTTTTTGATGAAAAAGCAAAAACGCATTCATTTGGATTCATATGCGGCGTCAGGTCTGAAAATGAACTGCCGATATGGCGGCTCAGGTTGACCTATAACTTCCTACCTGACAGTATCTTAATAAATTACGACAGTTGTATCATTTTTCCCACGGAGGACTTGGTTGGTTCTAACAGGATTATGGTTGTTGGTATTTTCTCGGGAAAAATGTCCTAGATTTTTTCAAAGTAGCTAAGAAACACGGAGTTACAGGTGGTCTTGGGACTTTAAACTCCGCCTACTTGTTGCATTTGGAACCAACGTCGGATGTTGAAAATGTAGCACCGAACTAATGAACATTCATGTCGAAACAAAAGTAGAATCCAACTAGTTCTTTACTGTCCAAACTTAGTTTACAGGCGTAGCTTTGGAAACTGCACAATTTGTCAGTGACCATTTTCGTAAACGAGTAAACTAATGGCGGAGTTGTTGAAGTCAAGTTTTTTTATTGTGTATTTTATTCCTTGTTGTGCTTTATCTCTCCATTTGCTTCTTGTTCCTCTAGGCAATCCTTTTTCCTTGTCTCTTACGTCAATATGAATCATGTACCTTCCTATTGTTTCAGTTTATATATAGCATTCAGATGCTGTTCTTGCTCTTCTGTCCAACAAGTGTTATCCATCCAATTCAGCTCATTGCATAATCTTCATCCTACTAATGCCATTGGACTTCTTCAGCAGAAAGAATTGTATCACCTAAGCTGTAGAGGTACCTGAATCATTTTCATTTCTTACTTTACACCAGATTCCAAGCACAAGCAGTCTCGTTGCCAGTCGCTCAAATTTTTATTAAGGGTGTCTTAAATAATTGTATCAGATTACCGATATTGAATTGGGGTTGAAAGCTGAAGCAGGAGTACTTCAACAGAAAGTATGACTTCGCTTGAAGCCATCAGCAAGGAAGCTGTTGATTTGGTATGTAATCAGGACCATCTGAATGTTCTAATGTTTTAGCATTCATAAATGCATTCTTTTATTGCATGATTTCCAATTAAATGAAGATTAAAAGTGCACTTCCTGCTTTTCCCTGCACAGAAGTATAATTGCTGATATTTCTGTAAGTTAAATTCTTGCAGGAGAACATTCCTATTGAAGAAGTTTTTGAGCACTTGCAATGTACAAACGAGGGACTCAACGATAACGAGGTTCAAAAGCGTCTGAATGTGTTTGGCTACAACAAACTTGAAGAGAAAAAGGTCTCTGAAGTCTTGTTTCAGCCCTTGTCTTAATGCTTTCCTTTGATAATTTTAAGAGCAACCTATTTATCGTTAGCCTTTGCATCCCTTTTGTAACTGAACTTAATTTTATTATCTGCCATGTAGGAAAGCAAAATACTCAAGTTTTTAGGATTTATGTGGAATCCATTGTCATGGGTCATGGAAGCAGCAGCAATTATGGCCATAGCCCTTGCTCATGGAGGGGTAAGTTTTCTGAGCCAATCTCATCCAAGAAAAATCCCATTGCAACAATGGTAGCTGAAGCTTGATTTATTGATATTTCTGAAACAAAAAATTGGAAGAGAGGAAAAGATAATGAAAGAAATAAAACACAGAGAAATTATTATGAAGATTACATCTTTTATTGAATAATCAATAGCTAGTTATAATAGCTTTACATGAACATGGAATGAGAAAAATTAGGGAAACAATCCCATTAACAACATGAAAGAAAGAAATCAAATTACCGATGACTCAATGTTAGTTTTATGTTCTAAAATTAAGGAACAAGAATGAATAACAAAGAACCATGAAATAGAGAGAAAAATGCCTAAAATTATTGGGCAAGATTAGTCCCTCTATCACCATAAGTGTGCCTGTGTTTCTTCAGTTTTGAGTTTTGCACTAATTTTATCACTCGCCCTTAGTGCAAACTCACCATCAACAACCCCAAGAGCCTTTCTGAAGTATTGGAACTTTGGTTTCACTAAAGCCTTGGTAAAAATATCAGCTACTTGATCATTGATACGAACGTTCACCAACTCAATTTTTTCACTCAATATCTTCTCACAAACGAAAAGATGATGAACCTTAATATACTTCGTTCGTGCATGAAAGATAGGATTTGATGCAAGCTTGATGGTACTTTCATTATCACATTTGATTTGCATAACATAGTCAGTCTCAGACACTATATCTTCAATCAACCTTTTCAGTCAAATACACTCTTGTGTAGCCATAGTTGCAGCTACATATTCTGCCTCTGCACTCGATAAAGCAATGATGTTTTGCTTCTTGCTGCACCAAGAAATCATTGTTGAACCTATAGTTGAATGGTGATCATTGGTATCTCTTACCCAATCTGCATCGATAAATCCACTTAAGAAGAAATTATCACGTCTTTTAAACCAAGTCCATAGTTAAGAGTTCCTTTTACATAACGTAAAATCCTCTTAACAGCATCAAGATGGAGAGTCCTAGGTTCCTACATAAATTGTGAGACAATTCCAATAAAATATGAAATTTCAGGTTTTGTGATAGTTAAATAAATTAGACTACCAATAAGTTACCAAAATTTCCTAGCATCCTTCAACAATTTTCCTTCATCTTTCTTCAATTTAAGATTTGGTTCTGTTAGAGTAGCTTTCTCCTTTGACTCCCCCATGCTAAAACAATCCAAAAGACTCTTTGCATAACCTTTTTGAGAAACGAAATAACCTTGACCTATCTTTTCAATTTCCAAACCAAGAAAACATCCCATTTCCCCCATATTTTTCATCTCAAAACAAATAGCCAAGTCACTCCTCAAAATAAAAATTTCTGACTCATTATCTCCGGTTATTATCATATCATCAACATATAATAATACCAAGAGATGCACACTTGATTCTAATTTAATAAACAAACTCTAAAACCATAAAAGTTAAGGTATGATGCTACCTTACCATACCAAGCCCGACGCACTTGCTTCAAACCATATATACAATGCTTTCTTCAACCAGCAAACATGACTTAGAAATTGCTTAGAAACAAAGCTATGAGGTTGCTCCATAAACACCTCACGATCCAACTCTACATACAAGAAAGCATCCTTAACATCTAGTTGCCACAATTTCTAACTTCTAAAAGCAGCAAGGGAGATAAGAGTTCTTAAAGTGACCATTTTAGCTACTGGGCTGAATGTCTCTTCATAATCTAAAACATAAGATTGAGAGAAACCACGAGCTACCAAGCGAGCTTTAAACCTATTAATGGTGTCATCAACCTTTTTCTTTAAGCGAAATACCCATTTGCATGTCACTGGCTTGCATTTTTCTGGCCTAGGTACCAAGTCCCATGTCTCATTCTTGTTTAAAGCATCAATTTCCTCTTGCATGACTTTCTTCCATTCTGGACAACCCCTAGCTTCCTCATAACTTCCTGGTTCTTCTGCAGCAAATGCTCATGTAAAGAAACAAGAAGTCACAATACAATTGTTGAGTGCTACCTCATAGTCCTTAAGGTAGTTTGGCTGCCTTTTCTCTCTTATCGACCTTCTCACTTCATGTTGCTCATCAGCATCTCTCCTTTCAACATTCTGAACTAGGGGAACATCCTCTTCTTCCTCAATATTTGGTGCTTGTATTTTAGGAAATAAAGATTCCAAGTTTCCTTTGACCATCATTAAGGACCACAAATTTTTGAGTAGAAAATAAAGAGAATACCTCATCAAACACCACATCTTTAGAAGTAGTATACTTTTTTGTCTCTGGATCCATGCACCTCCATCCTTTCCTATGTGAGTCATATCTAACAAAAACACAATTCTTTGCCTTTGGGTCAAGTTTGGTTTTATTAGTTTTAGGAATATGGACATGAAAAATAGAACCAAAAATCTTTAAATGACTCACATTAGGCTTATTACCATACAACAGCTCAAAAGAACATTTTTGTGTACTTGGCCAAGGAGGCAACTGTTGCTAACATAGCAAGCACACTGTGTAGCTTCTGCTCAAAGCTCCTGAGGAAGATTTTTGTCATATACCCATGAAAGACACATTAAAGCCAAGTAAGCGAGCTTCCTTTCCGCAACTTTATTTTGTTGTGGGGTATTTGGACAAGTCATTTGGCGTGCAATACTGTTATCATCACAAAATTTAAAGAATTCATCAAACATGAACTCACCACCATTGTCACTGCGAAGACACTTTATGTTCTTCCTAAGCTCCTTTTCAACAGCATCTTTGAACTCTATAAACTTGACCAAAGCCTCGCTTTTCTCCTTCAAAAACTTCACCCAAGTGAACCTTGAGTGATCATCCACCAATACCATGACATATCAATGTCCACTATAGCTTGGTGTGTCCCATCAAATCTATATGTACCAACTCAAGAGGTGTTGATCTCCGGTTTGGTGACATTTTGAACAGAAGACGATGTGATTTGCCAAATTGACAGCCTTGACAAATCACATCTTCCCGAACATTCGTCATTGTTGGAATGCCATCCACCAAGCTTTTGGAAGAAATATGTTGTAACATTTGGTAGCTCACATGTCCTAAACGAGCATCCCAAATTGCAGGACTATCAGTCTGACTGGTTTTCATAAGCTTTTCCTGCTGATAAAACATGCAAAGATCCTTTCTTCTTACCAGTAAGAAGAACATCAGTAGAAAAATTTTCCACATTCTCCAACACCTTTACATCATTAGGACTAAATAAAACATACTTTCCAGAATTAGTAATTTGAGGAACTGAAACTAGATTTTTAGTCAAACCTGGCACATGGTATACATCATCCAACTTTAGGCTTTCGGTTGCATTATCACCAGTTTCAATAATCACATCACCCTCTTTTACTATTGGATAAGTTGAATTATCTACAGTAATGATGACTCGATCTCACTATGATCCTGTACCTCAGAAAACAAAGAATCATCTCCAATTACATGGTGTGAACATCCTGAATCTACAATCCATTCCTGCTTTTTGATGTTGCTAGCATAGTTTACTACAACTTCAATGGTAAAGCATTGCTCCCAATTAGGCTCCTCATCATTTGTGCATGCCGTATTTGCTTTGTCAAGCTTCACACAACAATTTCTCTTGATGTGCCCAATTTTCTCACACCTGTAACATTTAATAGCTTTCTTTTGTGAACTATTTCGTTTTTCTCTATTTGATTCTTCTTTTTTGTTTCTCTGCTTAGATTCTTCTTCTTTTCTCTTATTCTTGGACTTATTTTTCTTTCCATTCGAAAATAGAACATCATCAGAATTAGAATTCTTGGACATCTGCTTTGCCAGAGCTTCTTAATTAGAGAGTAGATTCTCTAATTCTTCTACATAAAGTTCTTTTGCCCATTCTTAAATAGAAGTGACAAAAGGATTGTACTCCTTCTTCAACCCACAAATGAGATACCGACGCAAACGTGCCTAACTAATTTTCTCATCCATGTCTATTTCTGAAATCTCAACACAAATATTTTTAATTTTCAAAAAATATTTAGAAATAGACATACCTCCCTGCTTTAACATGGCCAGCTCATTCTCCAGAAATTGCAACCTTGTTGTGTTTTTCTTGGTAAACAACCTTTCGAGCATCTCCCAAACCTCCTTTGGAGTGTTAAGATCCCATACGTGGTCAATGAACTCTTTACTTATTGATGTCCTCAAAGCAAAGAGATCCTTCCCACATTTGATCTTCCACTTCTTACGTGTTTTTGCATTCTCTGGAACATATGTAAGAACCATTGCTTCTGAACCAATAACCAAATCCCATAAATCCTGACCTTGAAGGTATGCCTACATACACAAATCTCCAATACTTGTAATTGTTGCTTACAAGCTTCTCCATCCCATTTAAATTATTTCCTCCATTAGAGACTTCCATTGGAATAACCTGAACCTTTTTTTCACACTCAAACCATCACAAAGAAAATTTGAGTAATACCAAAGTTATAAACCTGGCTATGATACTATGAAATAAAAAATTGGAAGAGAGGAAAAGATAATGAAAGAAATAAAACACACAGAGAAATTATTCTGATGATTGCATCTTTTATTGAAAAATCAACAACTATTTATAATAGCTTTACATGAACATGGAATGAGAAAATTTTGGAAACAATCCTATTAACAACATGAAAGAATGAAATAAAACTACCCACTAACTCAATGTTAGTTTTATGTTCTGAAATTAAGGAACAAGAATAAATAACAAAGAACCATGAAATAGAGAGAAAATTGCCTAAAAATATTGAGCATGATCAGTTCCTCTATTAACGTAAGTGTGCCTGTGTTTCTTCAGTTTTGAGTTTTGCACTAATTTTATCAATTTCTGCAATCTCATTATACAGGGAAAAGGTGTAGATTTCCACGATTTTGTTGGTATCATGGCACTGCTTATAATCAATTCAACCATCAGTTTCATAGAGGAAAATAATGCAGGAAATGCAGCAGCAGCTCTCATGGCTCGCCTGGCACCGAAAGCTAAGGTTTATCCGAAAACCTTTCCTTTTTCTCCATCTATTTGTCCTTCACATCTTCTAGTTCTTAGTACTTTGTAGCTATATATGCATATCTAATTCTCAACAACAGGTTTTACGTGATGGGAGATGGAGAGAGGAAGATGCTGCTGTGTTGGTTCCTGGAGACATTATTAGCATCAAATTGGGAGACATTATTCCAGCAGACGCCAGGTTGCTTGAAGGAGATCCTTTAAAAATTGATCAGGTATGTACTGAGGATAGTGCAACAGAAATCAACTAAAAGTCATTGATATTACCTTAAATAGATGTATCCCTTTCAAATGTTTTTGAACTAAGGAGGGTCCAATACATTTCTTCTTTTGCAGTCTGCTCTAACAGGAGAGTCACTTCCAGTGACTAAAAATGCTGGTGATGGAGTTTATTCCGGTTCAACTTGTAAGCAAGGTGAAATTGAAGCAGTTGTCATCGCAACTGGAGTACATACGTTCTTCGGAAAGGCTGCTCATCTGGTAGAATCAACAACACATGTTGGACACTTTCAGCAGGTCAATCTCAGAACTCTTTCTGATCATAATATGGCTACTGTCAAACCCTCTGCTTGGACATTGACAAATCTGGAATTTGAGTAAAAGGATATTTTTAGTTATAACACTAGCAGATGCTCCAGCAAGGTGACTTTTAAACTCAATGGTTTCAGGTCTTAACAGCAATTGGAAACTTCTGCATCTGTTCGATCGCAGTTGGAATGGTAATCGACATTGTCGTTATATACGGGAAACACAAAAGAGAATATCGTGTTGGAATAGATAACCTTCTAGTCATACTCATCGGTGGTATCCCCATTGCCATGCCAACAGTTCTTTCGGTTACAATGGCCATAGGTTCACATCGCTTGTCTCAGCAGGTATTTTGAACTATATTGAATTGAGGACAGTGAACCAATATCCTAACTGCTGTCAGGAAAAGAAGTTAAACTGAGTCTCAGGATAAGAGACAAACTACTTAATTTTCGATGCAGGGCGCGATAACAAAAAGAATGACTGCTATTGAGGAAATGGCTGGAATGGATGTACTCTGCAGTGACAAAACCGGCACTTTGACTCTAAACAAACTGACAGTGGACAAATCTTTGATAGAGGTACTGACTTGGATCGTTAAGTTTCCAGTAGAGTAGGTTAATAAGGCTTGAGAATGTTCCCTCTTGCTGAAACAAAATCCTATATGTGACTGCGTTTCACTTGTCCTATTTCATCACAGGTTTTTGCTAATGGTGTGGATAAGGACATGGTTGTATTGATGGCAGCAAGAGCTTCACGGCTGGAGAACCAAGATGCTATTGATGCCGCTATTGTTTCAATGCTGGCTGATCCCAAGGAGGTAGTTTAATGATGCTCATTCTTTCATGGATGAACTAATTGAGGCATAATTCTAAGTACTTCGACTTGTGGTAGCTATAACTGGTTGCAAGATTTTAAAATGCGGTCTGCAATCACAATTACGGCTGCAATATTGCCGTTGCAGTCCAGACACTTACTGCGATTTGTTGCAACTGTGACCGTATTTTCTGGAATTGTGCCTGCACTGTTTTTAAACCTCGCTTGCCATGTTTGATGTATTCTGCTTACCATGTTTCAATTGAACTGAGCTCATTCTGTCGTAATGTTGCAAGGCACGAGCAGGGATAACTGAAGTTCACTTCCTTCCCTTCAATCCCACGGATAAGAGAACAGCACTGACATACCTTGACAAGAGTGGAAAGATGCACAGAGTGAGCAAAGGAGCACCAGAACAAGTAATAGTTTCTGTCTACAGCTTATTAGGTTACATTGCATACCAAACCATAAACTTATGTCCCTCTTTTTCCTTGTAATGTGACAGATTCTCAATCTAGCATTGAATAGATCAGATATTGCAAAAAGGGTGCACAGTATCATTGATAAATTTGCCGATCGTGGGCTTCGATCCCTCGGAGTTGCTCGACAAGTATGGCCTCTCAATATACTTTACCCGGTGTTCTTGAATTTCATTTTACAATAGGATATTGATCAAATGAGATTCATTGTTTCCAGGAAGTACCTGAAGGTACCAAAGACAGTCCTGGTGGACCCTGGGAGTTTGTTGGTCTTCTCCCTCTCTTTGATCCACCACGCCATGACAGTGCAGAAACCATTAGAAGAGCTCTAGATCTTGGTGTGAGTGTTAAAATGATTACCGGTGACCAACTAGCAATTGGGAAGGAGACAGGAAGGAGGCTCGGAATGGGAACAAATATGTACCCGTCATCCTCTTTGCTCGGACAAAACAAGGACTCAGAAATTGGAATTCTGCCAGTTGACGATCTCATTGAAAAGGCTGATGGATTTGCTGGGGTTTTTCCAGGTGATTTATATCGATTACTGAACTAATTTTAGTATCGAACTCTCCTAATCTTGAACCTTTCTCTTCATTGTAGAGCACAAATATGAGATTGTTAAGCGATTGCAAGCAAGAAAGCACATAGTTGGAATGACGGGTGATGGAGTTAATGATGCACCAGCATTGAAGATCGCTGACATTGGAATTGCTGTAGCAGATTCAACAGATGCTGCTCGTAGTGCTTCTGATATAGTCTTAACAGAACCTGGCCTGAGTGTGATCATAAGTGCTGTCTTAACCAGCCGCGCAATCTTCCAAAGAATGAAGAATTACACAGTAAGATGTTCTCATAAAGGAAAAGAAAAAAACAAAAAGCTTAAAAGTTACCAATAAGACAAGAACTTATAATTATCCTTGTTCTAATTCTCTTTTTTTACTCTTTCAGATATATGCAGTTTCCATCACAATACGTATTGTGGTAAGTCTTCCATTTCATGTTCCTTCATTATTAAAACTCTCTTTTACTTCCTTAGTTCTGCAATTTGCATTTGTATGGCAGGTGGGATTTGTGTTGCTCACTGTATGCTGGAAGTTTGATTTCCCTCCATTCATGGTTCTCATCATAGCCATTCTCAACGACGGTGAGTTGAGTACATCAGTTTTCTTTTGAATGGCAAGTCCTTAATTACTTCTGAAATATGTGTACAGGTACGATCATGACCATATCCAAAGACAGAGTTAGGCCATCACCTATACCAGACAGTTGGAAACTCAGTGAAATCTTTGCAACTGGGATTGTGATCGGTGGCTACCTTGCCATAGCAACAGTAGTGTTCTTCTGGGCAATTTATGAAACTGATTTCTTTACGGTAAATCCATCTATGCATGCTATTACCAGGTTCGAATCTGTTTTATGTGAATTTGGTTTCTAAACTTTTTGGTGTCACAGGATCATTTTCATGTAGAAAGTTTGAGAAAGAAACTCTATGATCTCACTGACAAACGTGTCAGAGACACCCTGAATGGGAAGCTAGCATCAGCTGTGTACCTTCAAATTAGCACCATTAGCCAGGCTCTAATATTTGTGACTCGTTCAAGGAGCTGGTCGTTCATGGAGAGGCCTGGTTTTCTTCTTGTTTTTGCTTTCGTCATAGCACAACTGGTAAATGGTTAACTGGACAAAAAAGAAAAAGAACTTGCAACTATACATATAAATAAGCATACAGTTAGTAACAAGTGCTCGATGATACATTACAGATTGCAACTGTAATATCAGCGAAAGCGACAAGGTCATTTGCAGGAATACACCAGATTGGATGGAAATGGTGCGGCGCTATATGGGCATATAACGTTGTAACCTATATGCTGCTTGATCCTATTAAGTTCGCTGTCCGATATGCACTGAGCAATAAAGCCTGGAATTTGGTATACAACCAAAGGGTAAGTGAAACAAAACCCTATAGTAAGTCGTAACAGCTGGGAATCTTCGAGTTGGTTGGTTGGTTTTGATCATTTGACTAATCAGAACTTTTTGTTTTTCCTGATCAGACGGCATTAACTTCTCAAAAGGATTTTGGCAAGGAAGCTAGAGAAGCTGCATGGGCAACAGAGCAGAGGACACTTCACGGTCTTCAATCTACAGAACCAAAATCCTTCGAAAAGGGTGTTTTCGGTGACATCAGTGTCATGGCCGAAGAAGCCAAGAGACGAGCTGAAATCGCAAGGTTCGATCTCTTTCCCTCCTTAACCTAGCTAACAATCACGTACTTATCACTCCAAAACTTGATGAGCTCCTTGAACTTTCTGCTTTCTGATACATTTGTTACAAAGAAAAGATTATGTTTACTGGTTCTGTACGTTGCAGGCTAAGAGAGCTTCGCACTTTGAAAGGCAGAGTAGAATCCTTTGCCAAGTTGAAGGGATTAGACATTGATGTTAATCCTCATTATACGGTGTGAGGTCTGCTTTTGCTTACTTTGCTTATCGTCATCAACTTGTTCACTATCTTCCATGCCACAAGACATTGGCTGCAACTTTGAGCGAATACACGAGTGAACAACGCAGGCTTCGTCTTGAGCTTTTTCCTTCCATTCTTTTCTTTGTTCTCCATTTTACTCGTGTTATTGCACTGTATATTTTGACAAGTAACGAATATTCGATAAATTAATAATTTCGATTAAATAATAATTTTCTCCGGTTCCGACTTGGGTCAATGGGATAAAATAATAACCTTGCTAAATGCATAAGATAATAGTTTTTAAAAAATTCCTTGAGGCCCACTGAAAATATAAAATAATAATTCATTAAATA
>JANIHZ010000001.1:39805569-39816846 GCA_027478365.1 Erythroxylum rufum
CGTCTTAGTTTCTGCTTCGTCTTAGTTTCCACTTCGTCTTAGTTTCTACTTCGTCTTACTTTTGTCTTCGCGCTTCATCTTATTTTTTGTCCCTGCGCTTCGTCTTAGTTTCTACTTCGTCTTACTTTTGTCTTCACGCTTCATCTTATTTTTTGTCCCTGCGCTTCGTCTTATTTTTGCTTCTCTGCTTCGTCTTACTTTTGTCTCTGCACTTCGTTTTATTTTTGTCTTTGTAATTCGTCTTACTTTTGTCTCTGCACTTCGTCTTATTTTTGCTTCTCTACTTCGTCGTACTTTTGTCTCTGCACTCCGTCTTATTTTTGCTTCTCCGCTTCGTCTTATTTTTGTCTTTACACTTCGTCTTACTTTTGTCTCTGCGCTTCGTCTTATTTTTGCTTCTCTGCTTCATCTTACTTTTGTCTTTGCACTTTGTCTTATTTTTGTCTCCGCGCTTCGTCTTAGTTTGACTTCTGCTTCGTCTTAGTTTGACTTCTGCTTCCGTCTCACTTTGGCTTTCGCTGCTTCGCCTCATTTTAGCTTTCGCTACTTCGTCTTAGTTTTTTTCAGCCTTTCCAAAATGGTTCATCACTTTCTAATATTATTATTATTTGATTTTCATCAAAATTATTAATCGTAAAGTCATTTTTACTTAACAATCTCCTCCTTTTTTATGATAACAAATAATCATAGTTTTTAGAAAGAAAGTATTATTAATACGATACACAATATAAGACTATATATAATTTGAAAAGAATTGTAGTCTCTCTCTTCTATACATTTCTCTTCTTCTTCTTCTAATCTTCTCTTCTCTTCTTATCTCTTACCTTTCTTTCCTTTCTCCCCCTATCTTTCTTATTTTCGCCTTTCTCCCCCTTGTAAGAACAAGAGAAAATCAGAGAATTTTGAATAATCTCATATCAACATTTGTTTACAGAGCTCTGCTTATATAAAAAGAGCCAGAGTTAATCTCTCCACTAATTAAGCCTATAAATCTGTATAAACCAATAATAGAATCCCATAATTTAAGCTCAAGATATTCACACAATCAACACGTGATTTCTATCATTAATATCCCCCCTCAAATTGATGCTAGGTGTCACGAGGCAACAATTTGGACAATAGAAACTGATGACGACTTCTTGTCATTGCTTTCGTAAACAAGTCAGCAACCTGATCATACGTGGAAATGTACTGTAGAGAGATACTCTTCTCAGCCACAAGCTCTCTGATATAGTGACAATCAACTTCTATATGTTTTGTATTTTCGTGTTGAACTGGGTTAGTAGCAATCTTGATTGCGCTAGTGTTGTCAGCATGAAGCTTCGAAGCTGTTGCTATAGGGATTTTCAATTCCGATAATAATCGCCGTAACCAAATCAATTCCGAACAGGCAGCAGACATTGCACGATATTCAGCTTCGGTAGAAGATTTTGATGTTCGAGACTGCTTTTTACACTTCCAAGATATAACAGTAGAACCAAGAAACATACACCAGCCTGTTGTAGATTTTCGGGAGTTTGGACAACCAGCCCAGTCGGCATCGGCATACCCTTCTAATATTAGTGTATTATCAACCGGAAAATATAAACCATGATGTATTGTACTGCGAACATAACGTATTACTCTGAGTAATGCCTTATAATGACTAGTAGAAGGATTAGTGACAAATTGGCTCAAAACTTGCACGGCGTAGGAAATATCCGGACGCGTCATTGTTAAATAAATCAACGATCCAACTAACCTCCTATACAATGTCTGGTCTTGAAATGGTTCTCCATCATCAGTTTTATATTTAGTGTTAATTTCCATTGGTGTATATACCATCTTATCGTCTGTGATATTAGCTAGTTTAACAAGATCAGTTGCATACTTGTGTTGATTCAACATAATTCCATCAGTGGCATAACTGACCTCTAATCCCAGAAAATATGTGAGACGACCCAAATCTTTCATCTTAAATGAGCTATGAAGATGTAGTTTCAGCCGTGTGATTTCAACCATATCGTCGCCAGTAATAATCATGTCATCAACATAAAGAAGAAGAGCACAAATACCTGATGATGATTCTCGCAAAAACAAGGAGTGGTCAGAGGCACTCTGTGAGTAACCAGCTGAAATAATTGTTGAGTGGAACTTTTCAAACCATGCTCGAGGTGCTTGCTTCAAACCGTAAAGTGATTTTCGAAGACGACATACCAGATTTTTCTGTGATTCTAAATATCCTGTAGGAGGTTTCATGAATACAGTTTCTTGGAGATCACCATGTAGGAATGCATTCTTCACGTCTAATTGATGGAGGACCCAATGTCTGGCAGTCGCTATTGCTAATAAAACTCTAACAGTAGTCATTTTTGCAACCGGAGCAAATGTCTCGTCATAATCGATTCCATGCTCTTGTTTATATCCTTGTGCCACCAATCTCGCTTTGTATCTATCGAGAGTTCCATCGGCCTTTAGCTTGACTGAGTACACCCAACGGCTGCCGATTACCGATACATGTTCTGGTTGCTCTACAATCTCCCAAGTATTATTTTCCTCGAGTGCCTTTAGTTCCTCCTCCATCGCTTCTTTCCACACTTTTTGGCTGCATGCCTGCAAATAAGAACTAGGTACAGAGATAGATTCCAAAGTCGTTAGTAAGGCATATGATCGACCAAATCTGCCTGGGGAGTAACCGTATCGATCTGGGGCTTTAGTATTTCTTTTGGGTCGAGAATTGAGAGATAATGGATCAGGTATATGTGAGGATGACGAAGTTGGTGTTGATGGTGAGGAATCTGGTGTTGGGGGCTCTATGGTATTATCATGCTGGTCTTTATCATTATGGTTATCCGTAAGATTGACAGGAAAAGACTCTTGATCGGAGAATGAAGGAAGGAAAGACACGGTCTCGTCCCTCGAGGTTGACGCTGACTGATAATAAAAGACATGTTCAAAGAAGATTACGTGTCGAGAAACTCGTAATTGTTTTCGAGAGGGATCGTAACACAAATAACCCTTCTGAACCTCATTGTACCCGACAAAGACACACTTAGCGGCCTTCGCTGACAGTTTATGGCGTTCATTCTTTGGAAGATGGACAAAGCACACACAACCAAATATTTTTAGATGTGTATAATCTGGAGATTTTTGGTAAATGACATGATAGGGACTTTGTTCCTTGTGTATGGTGGAAGAAAATTGCCGATTGATAAGATAAACAGAAGTACGTACGGCTTCAACCCAAAATGTTTTAGGAATATTGGATGCATTAAGCAGTGTGAGCGTCGTTTCTAAAACATGTCGATTTTTACGCTCTACGATCCCATTTTGTTCAGGGGTATGAGGACAAGATCGTTGAATTTGAATACCATTTGTTTTGAAAAAAGTAAGGAGTTCTATTGTGGTAAATTCTCCCCCGGAATCGGAACGAAAAATTTGTATGTGTTTGTTGAATTGAGTTTTAACAAATTGAACAAATTCCATGACAATTTTTGGTGCTTCACTTTTCTGGCGAAGAAAAAACGCCCAAGTATAACGAGAGGCATGATCAACAATCAAAAGAAAATAACGATAGCCCAATCGAGATATTACCGGAGATGGCCCCCAAATATCACTATGAATCAAGGCAAAAGGTTCAGAATAAGTAGTAGTGCTAGATGGAAATGAAAGTTTATGGCTTTTGGACATAGCACATACCTCACATGACTGACACAAAGGAAGTACATGATTTTTATTTGTATCAGGAATACAAGACTTAAGCATTAAAGAAAGACGCTGAGGATGTGGATGACCCAAACGTTGATGCCAAAGATGCCAAAGTTTATGAGAAGTACTAATGTCCCCCTCCGATACTGAAAGAAAACATGAATGAGTATGGTTATCGGTGAAATGAAGAAGAAAAAGTCTGCCAATCTTACGTCCTCTGGCCATCACCTTCCCCGTCTTTAGATTCTGAACAACACAACCAGAATGTGAGAAAATGACAATGCAATTTTGCTCTACAAGTTGACCAACGGAAAGTAAGTTTGCGGTTAAGTTTGGTACGTGTAAAACATTTGTAAGTGGTGGAATATTTCCAAGACCAGTTGCAGCAAGAGTATGTCCATTAGCAGTAATTATATTTTGGGGAGTGAGTGGTGGAGACAAGGTCGTAAAGTATTTGGTTTCCCCAGTCATGTGATTAGATGCGGCCGAATCAATATGCCAAACTAAAGAATCTGTACCTTTGTTCTTACCTGGGTATGTTGCTGTCAAAGCACTGGAAATTGCCGCGGGAAGAGCTGCTGCTAGTGTCTCACTAATTATCGTTTGCAGTGTTGCTGGGTCAAAAGAATTTTGATTTTGAGTGACTGGCTCAGCAGCTTGATAGGCTTGGTGATCAGAAGTTGAGCCCTGGCGACGGGCCGGTCGGCGACGACAATCAACAATATTATGCCCAGGTTTCTTACAATAGTTACACCAATTCTTTTTACGGCATTGAGATGCAATGTGGCCTGTCTCCTGGCACTCATAACATGTGATCTGATGTGATTTACGTGTCGGAGGTTTTGAGGCCATCATAGCAAAATCATTGGCCGTTGTATTATCCAAAGATGCTTGAGAGGTGAGACGTGTCTCTTCCCGTAGAACTTCAGATAGGGTGACATCTAGATCTGGAACACTCTCTCGATTAAGAATATTGGCTCGAATTGCTTCAAATTCAGGACGAAGCTTCATGAGAAATTGGACAACTCGAGTCCTTTTCCGTTCCTCCAAAACAGCCTTCAAAGCGTCTGCTTTAAGGGTAGACTTTAAATTCTGATCCTGCTCCGACCAGATGATGAATAAGCTCGAGTAAAAACTTTGGACACTCGCTTCCCCTTGTTTGCAGTCGGCTAATTGTCTCTCAAGATCGAATTCTCTAGCCACATTGATTTGTTTATAGATTTGTTGAAGGTGAAGCCACATCTCGGAAGCCAAAGTGAAAGCACGCAAGCCAATTGCAATATCAACTTGGATTGAATTTATTAACCAGGTAATTACCTTAGCATTATTAGACCAGTACGTCTCCTTTTCTTTTGCATCAGTGGGCTCAGGTGTGGTTCCTTCAAGCATGCCGAGCAGACCCTTGCCTTGCACATAGACACGGAAATGAAATTCCCATATGGAGAAATTCTTGCCATTGAACTTGGTGGACAACAAATCATTGTTATGAGAATCCATATGATCAAGGAATAAAGAAACTGACACGACGAGTGGACTAAGAGAACACAGAGATATATATGAGAGAGATAAACACAGAGAACTCGAAAGAGAGATCGAATCAGAGCTCTGATACCATGTAAGAACAAGAGAAAATCAGAGAATTTTGAATAATCTCATATCAACATTTGTTTACAGAGCTCTGCATATATACAAAGAGCCAGAGTTAATCTCTCCACTAATTAAGCCTATAAATCTGTATAAACCAATAAAAGAATCCCATAATTTAAGCTCAAGATATTCACACAATCAACACGTGATTTCTATCATTAATAACCTCGAGTTAACAGTATCATCAGGATATAACGGCTCATCGGATGGGTAATACTTGTAGATGTCCGCCACATTAAATGTCTTGGAGATCCCCATACTATCAGGAAGTCCCACCACATAAACATTGTCATTGATCTTCTTCAGAACCTGGTAAGGACCATACATCTTCGACTGTAGCTTGCTATAAACGCCCACCGGAAACCTTTCTCTCCGCAAAAATACTATGACCTCATCGCCAACAGCAAAAACCGGCTTCCTGCGATGCCGATCAGCTGCCTTCTCATACTTTGCATTAGACTCCTCTAGTTTCTTCTTAACCTCAGCATGAACAGCCTGCCAATCGTTTGCTATCTTCTCTGCAGCGGCACATGGACTTAGACTTTGCTGGATGTAGCCTTTTCGTAGCAAATCCTCTACCTTCTCCTTCAAAATTTCGCTTTCTTTAGGGCTCATTGTGTAGTGAGATAGATTAGGCAGACTAACACCAGGAATCAGATCAATTTGATGTTGAATATCTCGTAAAGGTGGCAACCCAAGTGGTAATTCCTCTGGCATCAAATCACCAAATTCTGTTAGCAACGGCGTCACAACTTCAAGAATTTGTACTACATTCTTTTCTTCATCACTAGCCAATAGCACATGTTTGACAACTACAACATGCATTTCTTTTTTCTCCCTCAACTCAGCTTCAAACTCCTTCACAGTAGTGGAAACTGTAAAAAGGGTTCGCCCCTCCACTTTAGAAGCTTTGGCACGACCACTCTCTTTCGTTGGCAGTAAGGTAAATTTAACCCCACCTTTCTCCACCTTGTAGATGTTATCTCTGCCAGCATGTTGGGCGTTAACATCAAACTGCCAAGGTCTACCGAGAAGCATGTGACAAGCATCCATATCGACAATATCGCAGTAAACTTCATCAGAATATTTGCCAATAGAAAAAGGAATCTTACAGCGCTTCGTCACTTCAATTTCCTCACCAGGTCGAATCCATCCAATTTTGTAAGGATGTGGGTGCTTCTCAACTCGTAGTCCCAAATTCTCAACAGCATCCCTGCCTACTATATTCTCACAGCTGCCACTATCAATGATACTATTAAACAGCCTACCACTAATAGTGCACCTACTTCGAAACAGCTTATGCCGCTGTGAGTGTTCTTCCGGCTTAGAAGTCAACATCAATTTTCTCACGACATAATTTCTTGCAAGATCATCGTCCTCTGTTTCATACTCATCATCTTCACCATCGGGTTCGCAGACTGCTTCATCCTCCTCTCGATCAACATATTAATGGTTTTTCTACGAGGACAGTCACTGGATCTATGCCCTTGTTGATTACACTTGAAGCATTTACCCAGGATTGGTTTAGCATATGGATTATTGCCTTGTGGCTGTTCGTTCTGCCCATCTTCCTTCTGCTTACCTGTGGCCTTCCGCTCTTTTTGCGCATCATCCTTCTGCACGCTTTTATTCTTGTCAAAAGAGGTTATGGAGTACTCACTATAGCTTCTTCGAGAAGAATCCCCAAATCTACTCTTCTCATGTAGCATCATCTCAGCCCTCAAAGCTATATTTTTGGCTTCAGTTAAGGATCTTAAAACCTGTACACCAATCTTTTCTTCAATCGCTGGCTTTAATCCACCTAAAAATCTTGCAACTTGTTGATCCTCAGTCTCCCTTAGGTTGTTACGTTCAGCCAACCTCATAAACTCGACAGTATACTCATTTATGGTCCTGTTGCCTTGACGACACCTCTGGTACTGTTGGAACAGGAGTTGCTCATAGTCAGGAGGAAGGTATTCTGCCTTTAGCAACCTCTTCATCTTCTCCCAGCTAGTGATTTTTCTTTTTCCGACATGAACTCTTCGCTCTTGAACTCTCTCCCACCAAGTGGAAGCCCCACTTTTCAATCTGCAAGCAACCACCTTAACCTTTTTTTCCTCTGGGATGTCCATGTAGTCAAAGAATCTTTCTAACTCCGCAAGCCAATCTAAGAAATCTTCAATATTCATGCTGCCGTAGAAATAAGAAATATCCACCTTCAATTTGTAGTCAAGGTTTTTACGATCATGGTTCCGACGTCCACGCCATCCTTGGCCTACCATATCATCATCTAATTATGAATCTTCTTCAAGAACAGGTTCGTTGATAGGTCGTTCTTTCGCACGATTTCTACTGCCATTCCTATTCCTATTACCCGCGATTACCAGGTTTGCAATCTGATCAACAAGTTCCCGAAAACGTTGGTCAATTCGCTCATTAATATCATTCATACGATCCTCCAACGCTTGAAACCTTTGATCGGCATCTCCTATCGCCCTAGTTCTACGATCACCGTCGCTAGAACTGCTGTTCCCTCTTCCTGCCATCTGAATCAACTAGGCTCTGATACCAACTGATGCAGCGAGTAAAGCGTAAACACACAAGTTTCAATCCGAAACCTGAATTCAATTGATATAATCCCCAAAATATGAAGTTTTTTCTAAAAGTCCCCAAAATAGTGTAGAAAAGAGTTTAAATAGGTCCCAAACCATAAAACGCAAATAATTAAAACAATAGAGTTTGACTTAAAAAAACTGTTGACTATTTGAAGCCCATCAAATCTGCGAACTCTTTCGTTTGGACTTTTGACGCGCAGCTCATTTTTGGAAATCATCCGCAACACGTTCCGCATCAATATATTAGCTTGAGGAGGAGTAGGAGTTTAATTTGACGTGCAAGGAAAACATAATTAAGTTCAGTCAATAATCAAACATTTTTAACTATTAAACAAAAAACAAACACAAAATGTACAACAATCATAATCTACATCATAAGAAATTAAATAAAATATCTAAGATGCAAACAACATTAATTAAGACAAACAATAAAACTAAAAATAATTTAATGACAAACAATTAAAATAATAAAAGAAAAAGATAGAAATACAATACTTAGATAAAAGTGGACGCTTTTTGAAGCGAGGATTAAAATTTGATAGCAAATCTCTAATCTCTGCAATATTTGCCTCAATCTTGTATATCTCATTCAAGTGAACTGTTATTAAAGACAGTCTATTTTAATGGTTGTGGTTTATCACAAATATACGCTGAGAAGATTAAAGAAAGAACGAGATTATCGAAAAGGCATAACCTTCATTAAAAAAAAAATGACTCTAAAGTATCAGAACTCCCGACATCTCGCGTTTGTGTCGCCCATCTTGTGCTCTGAGATTGAGTGGGGACCAGTGCTTACAAAAGCATGCGGACCTGCCACACGAATAATGCTCTACTTTTTAAGGAGGATAGCTCTTACAAAAGCATACGGACCCGCCACATACATACTGCTGTACTTTTTAAAGAGGATCACATAACATGGTCGCCGTCCTTTTTTCCTTTAAAAAAGAAGGTAAAATATAAAAGATGTATTATGACTTGAATCATTTAAAAAACTTAAGATTACTTGAAAACACTTGAAATGTTTATATTGAAAATGACTATTTATTAAATTTTAATTAAATTATTTTATTACAATGTATTACTAAAATTATGATGGAAAAAACATACTAATTTATTCATTAATTTGAATTTTTTTTAGAAATAAGTAGAATATAAAATTTTCATTTCTTTTAATAAAAATATATATAGTAAATAAAGAGTTATTCCCACCATCAAGTAAATCAAATTAATTTAGATATTAGATATGTAACTATATCTACCTTAATTATCGATTACATAGTTCAATTAGATAAAAATTAGACATTTTAAGTTAATATATATCATACATAACTTAATTAAACATCTTAATTTAATAGTGCAAGTTTATCTCATATTTATATTAGATCGAGGGTAAATAATTTCAAATATTGCGATTTTTTATTTTATGAAATAAATTTCAACTATATTTTTAAAGCAACATTAATAATAGAATACTATTGACTAATAGATATTAATATTACTTCCATCAATATCATATCTATAAGTATAGTTACTGGTCAGATCGAGCTTGAATCTATCTATTCCCAAGTTCAGCTTGAAAATTTGTTTTCAGACTTAGACAGAGCTTGATTGATCTTGAATTGCCAAGTTTGATTAAATATTTTTTAATTTTTAAAATTAAAAATGATATTATTTTATTTAAAAGTTAAAATATATTTAATGAGATTAGCCATAGTTTTACTAGTGTTTGTGAAGTGTACTGTGATAGAAGTGACTGAAGATTGTAAAAAAAAAAACAATTCAATCACTCTTTTGGAAATGTAAGTACATTTTATGGGGTTATAATTTTTGGTTAAACATTAAATTTTGATTAGTGAAAATGTTTATAGGGTTTGTTTCAGGCAAGATCACAAGACAACAAGCAAGGAAAGAGAGCCTCAAACAAGAATAATGATGCCTCCTTCTAATGTTGGACCAAGAGTTAAGTTAGTAAGACAATAAGTTTAATGTTTAAAAAGATTAGATCACTATGAAATTAGTTAAAGATCGAATAAAATTAAATAATTTGAAATATTATTGAAAAAGATTATCCTTAATTATCGAATAATTTAAGTTTAATTAAAAAGTAATTATTAAATAAAAATTAATTAATTAATTTTGATTTGTAAGAACTTATTAATTAATAGAAATTGTTTGGTCAATTAAAAAATTGATCGATTTTTAACAATAAAAATTATTAAAATAAATCAAACTGAAAAATTTAAAACTAATTGAAAAGTCACACTAGTTAAACCGGTTGTGTAACACCCACATACCTCCTGGAATGATATATGAATGCTACACAAAACAGTACAAACAAACCAAAACATTTCGCGGAAGCATAACATTCAAAAATAAACATTTCAAAAGCATACGAAACATTTCACGCATGCATTTTCAGAATCTCAAACAAACATACAATACATATCATAGTTTTAGAAACCATCCTGAATAAGGTTATTACAAACCTTCAAACAAAAATCCAAAGTGATATACAAGCCCAAAACAAACTCAACAAAATACATTTTTGAGCAATACAAAACTCAGACTCCTTTGGCCAATGCGATTGACTTATCCTATGCCTTAAGTCCTTCTCTCTAAACCTACACGGGGCAAATCCACCGTACTAAGCATATAGCTTAGTGAGTAATAACTAAACTATGCGTAATTTGACAATTAATCATACTGAATCACATTATAGCACAAGCAAATATTTAAAGTTCAGAACAGTTGCATAGTTAATAGAACTGAGTATCAAAGAAGGCACAATCCCTTCAGCTTAAAACATCATTTTGTTTATTTCAAAATCTAACATATATTAGAATACACAATCAAATGACTGCTAATCCGTTAACAGAAGTGGGTAACGGGACTTAAACAAAAGATACCATAATTGGTATCATATCACATAAGAGACTTATGTCTCAATAACAGAAGACACCGAAGTGTCACAGAAGCAGCTGCAGACCCTTATAGGAATGCTTATTTACCCACAACTAAGACTCAACAGTTTTAAAACAAAACAAGGTCATTTCAGACATTTCATGTGCAAAGCAAGTAGTTAATCATATTCACATGCAAGTAGCACTTCTAATGATATAAACATGTGTCAAACGCCTTGGACAATCATTGTCCAGAATTCAGAATACAATTAGCATAAATCAAATTCAACAAGTATAACAAAGAAGGTAAATAGCACTTCAATATCACATTCATCAATCAATACCTCGGACCTTCATGTCCGGAATCAGTACACAATTCAGTACACATTCATCAATATCAATTTCAATTCAGTACTAAACAAGACAAATCAAGGTAAGACCATCTT